>PVKS010049923.1:0-11767 GCA_004027875.1 Aplodontia rufa
CTTATTTCCCTGTAGAAGTTGTCTCTCATCTCTTGAAATTGCTCTCTGATCCCTTTCCTTATTTCAACTCTCAACTCTTTGATTGCATTACTAATCATAATTTTGACACGATGCCTTTGGTTTTCATCTAGGGCTCCAGCTATGAGCTCCTTTGGTGGAGAGCTGTGGGGTTGAGGAAGTGACTTATTTCCTTTTCCTCATTTTGTGAGTCTGAGAGTGTGTCTTGTACTTCAAGAAAGTTATTCTTGGTGGAGTAATTGGAGCTTCTTATGTCTTTGCTTCATTGTGATGAGTTACTTTGAGAGAGATTTCACAGCGGAATTATGGTAGAAAGCCAGTGCCGGTTTTGAAGCATGTCTATTTCTTCAGATAGCAGGGTCTCTCTGAAAGTGGGGAGAAGGGATGACTAGGAATTCAAGGAGGTGAATTGGGGAGGTAAAAAATCACTCTTGCCTTCGAGTAAAGAGGAACAAGAGATAAGGGGGGGAGTAGGTTATTTAATAGGACTAAGGAAAACATAGAAATGGGATACAGGAAGGGTAAAGACTTTGAGTGAGGGTGAGAGAAAAATGCTTATATTTAGGGATTATCAGAGTATGGGGGAGGAAGAGGTTAGTATGGGCCGTGGTTATCTTCACTCTCCAGAGGCTGAATCTGTCTTGCTATCATGAAATGTTTTCCTGGTTGGAATCCAATGTTATAGGGATAGCAGTAGGGATTAAGAAGACTTAGAGAAAGTAGAAGCAATCACCAATACATACACAGGAATATGTATCCACCAACTTCAGTATTAAACGTAAAGCGAGAAAGGGAAAAAGAAAAAAAAATCTATATATAAAAAAAGAAAATATATAAAAAAATTTTAAAAAATAATAATAATAAAAAATAATAAAATAATAAAAAAAAATTTAAAAAATAAAAAGTAAAAGAAAATAAAAATAAAAAATAAAAAATTCTTAATGCAAACTTGGATCTATAGACAATGAGGACATCTCTGGGACCTCTAATAGGAGATGGTCACTGTCCTTCTGGGTTTCAATATGAATGTCTCTCAGTCTGTGGCCCCCAGTGGGCCGTCTCCCAGCACAAGTATTGCCCCCCACAGTGTGTGAGCTTGGCAGATGACTGTTTTTGTTAGGGATGGGACCGGATCAGCGATGGTGCAGCCCCGCCCCTGCAGGCGGTCAGGGATTGTGTCCAGCAAGTGCGTTGAATGTAAGGGAGCCCCGCCCCTGCAGCCAATTGGAAACTGAGTCCTGGGACTCCCAATGGGGCCAGCTACCGGGCACCCGAGGGGGACATCTCCCACACAACTCTCACCCCCCACACAGTGCGAGCTTGTATGGCATCTGCTTAGTTGGGGACGGGATGGGATCAGCAGTGAAGTCAGTGGCTCTGCTCAGACCCGCTGCATCAGCTGCTGCTGCTTGCAACCCTGCCCCTGCAGCCGTTTCAGAATTGTGTCCATCAAGAGTGCCAAACATAAGGGAGCTGGTCACCGGTCTGGCAGAACAGACAAAGACCTCCCTATTTCTCCTTGATCCTGCTCCTACGGGTCGCTCCACTAACACTAAGCAAACAGTCAAACCACAGCACTCCTGGTGAGGCAGACAGAACTCTTTCTGGCAGGATGTCAGTATGGGCAGCATTTTGTTTCCCTGGCAGGAGGGGGAAAATTCCCTCCCCCACTTTTTTTTTTCTTCTCGCGAAACTCCCAAGACTCGGCTCCTTATAAAAGCTTCACAAACTAGTACTAGAAGTTCAAATATAGATTCCCCTGAACGCACCTTGGACAATTGAGGATGCACTGGAATTATCCCAAGCAAACCCGGAGCCTCAGGAAATGCTGCCTCCCTTCAGGTTGCCATGTTGGAACCCCCTCCCCCATATATCCTTTTTCTATCTCTAATTTTATTGATTTGGGTCTTCTCTTTCTTTTGGTTGGTTTGGCCAAGAGTTTATCAATCTTATTTATCTTTTTGAAGAACCAGCTTTTGGTTGTATTGATTCTGTGTATTCTCTTTTCATTCCCAATTTCATTAATTTCAGCTCTAATTTTAATTATTTCCTGTCTTTTATTAATTTGAGGGTTAGTTTGTTCTGCTTTTCCTAAGGCCTTGAGGTGGAGCATAACCTTATTTATTTGGAATCTCTCATTTTTAATCTAGGCACTGAATTCTTTATTATTTCTTCTTAGAACAGATTTCATACTTTCTCAGAGATTTTGATATATTGTATCTTTATTTATATTTATTTCTAAGAATTTCTTTATTTCTTCTCTCATTTTTTCTTTGATATATTATTCAATTAAAAGAGTATTATTTTATCTTCATGTATTTATGTGGTTTCTGTTATTTTTCTGACTTTTGATTTGTAGTTTCATTCATTCATAATCAGTTAGAAGACAGAATTTTATTGATTTTTTTGCATTCACTAAGACTTACATTGTGATCTAGAATATGGTCTGTTTTGGAAAAGGTTCCATGAGCTGCTAAGAACTTAAATGCAGCTGTTTTGGGGTGAAATATTCTGTAGATTTGTACTCAGTCCACTTGATTTATCACATCATTTATCACTTATTATTTAGATTGTAATATCATTATTGACTTTATGCTTTGATGGCCTGTCTATTGGTGACAGCTGTGTATTGAAGTTACCCAGCATTATTTTATTGTGGTCTATCTGGGATTTAATATTAAATAATATTTCTTAAAATGTAATTGGGTACACTAACATCTGAGCATATACATTTACTATTGTTATGTGTTGTTGTATTGTTCTGTTTACCAGGATGTAATGGTATTCTTTGTTTGTGGATTGATTTTTGCCTAAAATTATCTTTGTTTAAAAAAAAACCAAACTATGAGAACAGATACTCCAGCTTGTTTATGGACTCATTTTCATGGAATATTTTTTTCCATCCTTTTACTTTTAGCCTGTGAGTGTCTTTGCCTATGAGATGAGTCTCTTGCAGGAGTCATATATGGTTGAATTTTATTTTTTGATTAATTCTTCTTATCTATGTCTTCTAATTGAGGACCAGATTCAATGTTATTATGGATATGTGTTTGTGGCTTACTCCCATTTTGATTTTTTTATGTTTAATTCTGTCTTGATTCTGATTTACATTTTCAGTATACTATCAAGAGTTTGGGGATTTATTTTTGGGTTCCTCTGTGTACATTTTACATTTGAGAATTCTTTGTAGTGCTTACTTGGTTGTCATGCGTTCTTATTCTTTTAGTTTTATCCATGTCATGGAAAGTTGTTTTTTTTTTTATTTTTGAGAGAGGGAGAGAAAGGCAGAATTGATTTTATTTTAGTTTTTTTATTTAGTTTTTCATTTGGCTTTCATTGCTATGACACTTCATTGTGTATATGGTGCTGGGGTTTGAGCCAATGACCTTGCATATGCCAGGCAAGCATCATAATCACTGAGCCACTGCTCCAGCCCCCATGGAAAGTTTTTATTTAAAAATCAAATATGAAAGAGAGCTTTGCTGGGTAGAACAATATTGGTTGGCAGGTGCTTTCTTTCAGAGCTTGAGCTATCTCATTACAGGGCCTCCTTGCTTTTAGTGTTTGAGTTGAGAAGTCAGAAGTCAACCTTATTGGTCTACCTCTAAATGTGACCTAATATTTCTCTCTTGCAGATTTTAATATTCTTTCCTTGTTCTCTATGTTAGGAATTTTGGTTATGATGTATTGGCACTTTCTTTTCTGAGCAAATTATTTGGGGTTCTGTATACCACCTGTATGTGGATGTCTATCTCCTTTCTGATATGGGAGAAGTTTTCTGTCATTATCTCATTGAAAATGTTCTTAAGGTCTTTAACTCGTATCCCCAAGATTTCTTCTATTCCACTTACTCTTAGGTTTGGTCTCCTGATGTTGTCCCAGAGTTCCTGAATATACTGATCATGTTCTTTTATTTTTTCCCTTGACTTTTAGTCTGCATACTCAATGTATTCTGTCTTCAAGGCCTGAGGTTTTGTCTTCAAGGGCTGAAGTTTTTATTTTTATGCAACTTAATCTATTGGTGATGCTTTCAAATAAATTTTTAATTTGATCCATTGTGTCTTTCATTTCCAGGAGTTCTGATTGATTTATTTTTTATTTTTTTAAAGAGAGACACAATTTTTTTTAGTTTTTCATGTGACTTTCATTCCTCAGACACTTTGTTGTGTATATAGTGCTAGGGTTTGAACTTGTGTACTTGCACATGCCAGGTAAGTGCTGTAACCACTGAGCTACCACTCCAGCCCCTGACTGGTTTATTTTTAATATTTCTATTTCTTTACTGAAATAATCTTTCATCTCTTATATTTGCTGACAATTAATTCCTTAGATCTTCTTTTGGTTTATTGAACGTTTTAATAATCAGTATGTATAATCTTTATCTGAAAATTTATCCTCTTCCATATCTGTGGATACCTCTTAGGGGTATTCTAAACGTGCATGGGAAGATTCATTTATCTGTTTTCAGAGGTCATTGACTTGCTCATCAATGGATGAGCAATGGATTCCCCTTCATTTCTCTTTTACATGTGTTCTTATGTGTGTAGTTCTTTTTCATTTTAGGATTCCTCTGTGTGAATAGATATTGAGGGATGGGATCTGAAACTCCCCTCTGATTTTTTTCTCCTTTGGTTCTGGCTTTTGATTTTTTTTTTTGGCTCCACAATTCTATGAGTTGAAATATTGTTCAGGCGCACATGGGGCTAGATCATGTCTGGTATGAGATTCACTGCTACTTGGCTGAATTGTTAATGTTTCTCAGCAGCAGGATCTCTACTCTGTAGTCTTGAAGTGTCCCAATCACTTTCTAACCACTCTTAGAAGGTAGAGCCAGGAGAAGCACTAATGTCAGCTAAATATGTATAATTTTGAGATATATTACCAGTGTCTACTTTGACATCTGTAACATTAATTGTAATATCAGTACCAGGAATACAAAGCTGTGGGCTAGCTCAAGAATTCAAATCAGGTGTCTAGTATGTCTTCCACTGTATTAATGTTCATAACATGAATAAGGTATGAATCACATAAGCTATATAATTATATTATTTTGTGGGATTACAGTTTCTTTCTTTTGGGGGGTTATTACAGTTTCTGAAGCAAAGGGAAAATGGAGTGGAAATGTGAGAGAAAATTTGAAAAAAAGTGATGAAAGGAGAGACAGGTGGTAGATAGCAGATGTCAGCTGTAAAGAAGATATAAAAGATTTACAGAAAGTAATAAAGAAAGAGAGGGTGTGGGAACAGGAAAATTTGGCTGTGAGTGGGGAAAGAGTGATGAAAGGGAGATAAGAGGGATAAGAGCCCAGGTATTGACAATGGACAAACCAGCAAATTATAAGATCAAAACAGTTTGAATCCCAAATAATTGAACCCCACCTAAGACAAATCAAGACTAAATAACTAACAGTAGCACAAGAAAGCAATTAATGTACAAGTGAAATTATATGAGTATACATATATTATCTCAAACCTATCAGTGAGAATATAGTCACACCCACATATATATACCCACATGCACGCACACAAAATCATACATGATAGAACAAAATAAAAAGTACAATACCATGAAATGATATTTGAAAAATTTTTTAAATACTTAAAATTTAGAAAAGAATAGCTCAAAAATGGGAGTATGAACAAAGGAAAAGAAATAATAAAATAAAATTAAAAATCATATATCTTGCTGAGAAATATTTCCCTGTAGTGGTCAAAGCTGTTGGCAGGGGTGGATTTTCAGTTTTGACATTTGTTTTTGGTTTTGTAACTCTTGGGTAGAGGATTGGGGGTTGTGAAGCCCAATGCCTTTGTGTTCCTCTCTTAGCTGCCAGCCTTTGTGGCTATAAGGCAAAGCTGGTTGTAGTAGATCTCAGCTTCCAGTCTCCCAGTATACACTGGGGTAGCAGAGTTTGGGTGCTGAAAAATTGAGTGTTTCTGTGGTGGGGGCGTGTGATTGCAAAGTTCTAACTTGGAGATTCTAGTAATTCTATCTAGTCTAGATAGAACTGTGGAACTCTTTGAATGGGTATTTGAGAATTGCTTTACCCCATCCCCCATTGGAGGAGGGATCCAAATCTCTGAAGAATGTCTGGATTTCTAGGGACTCTGGTAAATTCCACTTTTAGGATGTAAGGGCAAAATCTCTCTAGCTTTCACCTGTACTACTGTGAATATGAAATGTGGATATCTGCCTCTGTCTTGGAGTGCAGATGCTCCTGTGCAGTCTCCATAGCTTCAACAAAAAGTGAGAGCTTTCTTCCTTGGGATTCAGACCTGAATGGTCCAGGCAAACGTTGCTTTGTGCATATTTTAGTCCCTCCAGTTCAGGTGCCTTCAGGGAATTTATTTATTTATTTATTTTTGTCAGCTGCAGCAGTTCTTGATGTCCAGGTGGCAGGAGTGTGGTGGGGCACCCAAGCATGCACTTTCCTGGGATGCAGGGAGCAGCTGCTTTCTCTGCAGCGGGAGCACAATGGGTGGCCATCTTTATGGTTAGGGTGAGCACTTGCTTTCTCCTGATCTAGGGAATGCCACCTAGGCTTTTCCCCAGAGCCCAGCAGGTGGAGGTTTCCATGCCCCGAGTGCTTCCCCTCCCCTGGGAGTTATTTTTGGTATTTCTTACACTGATTCACTCCCCCTACCAACTCTGTCTATCAAAATCAGCCTTCCTCTCAAATTCACAAGTTATTCCAAGTAAAGTATTTTTAAAATTTCTTTATCTTGTGATCGAGCCATCTCCTTTGTCTGAACTGTCCCCTGCCCTTTTGTTCCTGCCACTGTTGGCCATGCTGGCCCCCAAGCTGTCACTTCTCTAATGGATTATGACTTCTGTGATGCTATAAATTTTTTTAAGAGTTCAGTATTAAGTTTCAGAGAGTTTTCCAGGTTACCCACCTTACTGGAAGTCTGGTGTTATTGAGGAGCTGCTGGAAAGTGCCCTTTCCTCTAGTCCACTGACCTCCCTCCCTGTATTCTTCACTTTTTAAGTCTGTGTTTGTTTATACAAAGTAATCTGTCTGCATCCATCATTTTCAAATTTACTGGGATTGAGCTACATAGATCATTTGTGTGTGTGTGTGTGTGTGAGTGTATGTACACCTATATATACTTCTGTCTCTCTATACAAACACCCACTCACACACACTGGCATAAATAAATATATATATATATATATATATATATATATATATATATATACATATACATATATACATATATATGTATATATTTATTTTACGAGGGAGAGGGACAGTGAAAGAGAGAAAAAGAGAGAATTTTATTTAGCTTTTCGTGTGGCTTTTGTTGCTCTGATACTTCGTTGTGTTTGTGGTGTGGGGTTTGAACATGCATCCTCACACCTGTCAGGGAAGCACAATAACCACCAAACCAGCACTCCAGCCCCAGAACATTGTGCATATTGCTAACATCAATAGGATCTGTAATCATGTTTCCCACTTGTATATTTTCTACCCCTTTCATCCATTTCATCAATCCCTTTAAAAACTTAATTTATTATATTTTTCAGTTTATGGTTTCTAAAAATTTCTTTCTATTTTGTTTATGTTTAATTTACTATTGTTTTTCCAATTTCTTGGGTTTGGATGCTTGATTGACTTTTCTTCTTTTGTAACAAGTATTTTTTTTATTGGTGCACTGTAGTTGCACATAAGGAAGGAATTTGTTACTATACGTTCATACATGCACGCACTGTAACAATATATTTTGGCCCAATTCCTCCACAATGCTTCATTCACCCTTTTTCTTCATCCTGGTCTTTTCCTCTACTGATCACCTTTTGATTGTGCACACTATAACTTTTCATTTTTACTTTTCCAGTTTTACATGTTTGCTTAGGAACTACTTAGTATCTCAGAGGTGTGAAGTGTACTATACAGTATTTTATCTCCCCTTTCCCTTCCCATTTCCCGTCCCTTCTTTCCTCCCCTCTCACCTTCTTTTTCCTTTACTCAACATTGTGTGTGTGTGTGTGTATACCTATATATACTTCTGTCTCTCTACACAAACACACACTCACACACACACAAATATATATATATAAATTTTTTTTTTAAGAAGGAGAGGGACAGTGAAAGAGAGAAGAAGAATCAAATTTATTTAGTTCATTTGTTAATTGGTGCTTGATGGATCTATTATATAATCTTGTCCTTTTCTCACTCTTTCCTTTGGTTTACTCTAGCTTCCCCTATAAGAGAAAACATTCAATCTTTCAGTTTCTGAATTTGGCTAATTTCACTTAGCAAGACTTTCTCCATTGCCATCCATTTGCCAGCAAAGGCCATGATTTCATTGTTTTTGATAGCTGTTTAGAACTCCATTGTATATATACACTACAGTGTCTTGATCCATTCGTCCAGTGATGGGCATCTGGATTGATTCCATGATTTAGCTATTGCGAGTTGTGCTGTTATAATTATTGATGTAGTGTGTAACTGTAATATGCTGATTTTAAATCTTTAGGAAGCATACCTAAGAGTGGGATAGCTGGGTCATATAGTGGTTCCATTCCTAATCTTTTGAGGAGTCTCCACACTGCTTTCCAGAGGGGCTGTACTAGTCTACAGTGCCGCCAACAGTATGCCAGTGTTCCTTTCTCCCCATAACCTCTCCAGCATCTGTTGGTGTTTGTATTCTTGATCTTTGGCATTCTGACTGGAGTGAGGTAAAATCTTTATGTAGTTGATTTGTATCTCTGATAGCTAGTGATGTTGAACATTTTTTTATATATTTATTGGCCTTATGTATTTCTTCTCTTGAGAAATTTGTTTTGTCCAACTTAACCCATTTATTGATTGGGTTATTTGTGGTTTTGGTATTAAGTTTTTTGAATTCTTTGTAAAGTCTGGATATTAGTTTCCTGTTGGAGGAGTAGCTGGCCATGATTTTCTTCCAGTCTATAGGTTTTCTCTTCATGATCTTGACTAATTCTTTAGCTGTGCAGAAGCTTTTTAGTTTAATGGCATCCCACTTACTGATTCTTGGTTTTAATCCTTATGCTATGGGAGTCTTGTTAAGGAAGTTGAAGCCAGGCCCTATATGGTAGAGTGTGGATCCTTTTTTCTTCTAACAGTTGTATGGTATCTAGTTTATTTCTTAATCCCTTGATCCATTTGTATATGATTTTTGTTCAGGGTGAGAAATAAGGATATAATTTCATCTTTCTTCATATGGCTGTCCAATTTTTCCAGCACCATTTGTTGAACAGACTGTGTTTCCTCCAAGATGTATTTTTGCCTCTTTTTTTAAAATATCAGATGGTTAAAGATAGGTAAAATCTTCTCTGTGTTTTCTATTCTATTCCATTTGTCTTCATGTCTGTTTTTTTCTTTTTAAGGAGAGAGAGAAAGAAAGAGAGAATCAATTTTTTCCATCTATTTTTCATTGCTCCTACACTTAGTTGTATATGTGGTGTTGGGGTTTGAACCTGGGTCCTCATTATGCCAGGCAGGTATGATACTGCTGATACATAATACTCCAGCCCCTTCATGCCTATTTTGATACTAATACTGTACTGTTTTTGTAACTATAGCTCTATAATATAATTTCAGGTCAGGCATTTTGATGCCTCCTGCTTTGCTGTTTTCTTTCATCATCATCTTCTTTTTTGCTATATATTGCTTCAGCTATTTTTAGTTTCTTATCTTCCAAATAAATTTAAGAATAGATTTTTCTATATCAGTGAAGCATGTCATTTGGTATCCTGATGGGGATTTGTATTGAATCTGTACAGCACTTTTGGCTTTGCATTCAGAAATTCTTAAGTATCAGAGTCCAAATAAACATATAAGAATCAGTTGCATTTCTTTACACCATGATGATCTGTTTGAAATGCAAGTTTTAAAAACACTTATGATAGAGTAAAAAATAATGAAAAGCTTATGATGAATGTAACCAAAGAAGCAAACGATCCATACACTGAAATCCACAAAGTATTAATGAAAAATATTGTGGATTGGATGAATTACTAATATTAACATGTCCGTTTTACTCAAAGCAAAATATAGATTCAACACAACCTCTATCAAAATTACAATGGTGTTTTTCAACAGAAATAGCAATTTTAGATTTTTTATAGGACACAAAGACCCAAAATAGTTGAAACAATCCCAAGAAAGAAACTCAAGGTTGGAGGCACCATATATTACAAAGCATAGTAACCAAAGCAATATGGTGCTGGAGTAAGAACAGATACACAGAGCAATGGCACAGAATATCAACACAGAACTAAAGCAGAAATGCTTGGAAACAGTTTTAGAACCATACATTTTTATGCTTTGTGATTGTGAAACATTGACTTTTGTAACCCAAAAATGAAAACTGTGTAGTAAAGAGGATCTATTTTGTGTGCTTTGAAAAAAGCTAAAGAAATGTATATGCTTAATGACATTTTAAAATATTATATATATGTAAAATAAAATGGTCAACTAATTTTCAGCAAGTCCCCCAAGAAGACACAATGAGGACAGAACAATCTTTTCAATAAACAATGTTGGGGAAAGTTAATATCCACAGGGGGGAAAAATTTTGACCCTTATCCTATAACAAACACACACACACACACGCACACACACACACACACACAAAGAAGAAAGCTCAAAATGGATCAAAGCCCTAGTTGCAAGATCTGAAATGGTAAACTCCTAGAAGAAATAATTTAGGAAATGCTTAGTATGAGCCTTGGCAATGATGTTTTTGGATATCAACCAAAATCTCAGGGAAGCAAAGCAAACAAACATGTGGGACTACCATGATCCTCGTTTTATTTAGAAACATTTTATTTTCCAAAAATGAATTTTTTTATTATTGGTTTTATTATATTCACATTGGGTCTGGAGGACATATTCTGTGTGATAGAGAGAATTACAGGACTCCAAATTATTCATGCCCTAATCCTTGGAATCTGTTTGTTATTTTATATGGCATAAAAAGACTTTCCACATGTCATTAAATTAAGGCTCTTGAGATGGGGAGATTACCCAGGTTTATATGGATGGGTCCACTGTAATCACAAAGGTTCTTATAAGAGAAAGAAAGGTAGGAGAGTCAGAGTGAGAGGAGATGCGGTAACAGAAGCCAAGATCAGAGTGTGGTCAGAAGGAAGGGGCCACAATCCAACGATGGCAGGTTGCCTTTGAAATCTAGAAAAAACAATGAAGCAGATCCTCTCCTAGACCTCCAATGTGAACACAACTCTGACAACTCTTTGATTGAGGACTTCTGAGCCCTAGAACTGTATGATAATAAATTTATATTGTTTAAATCCACCAAATTGAAGGCAATTTGTTACAGTAGCAAAAGAAACAGTGTGCTATAGAATTTCCATCATTTGATCCATACTGAAACTTCATTTTTTTTGTTTTTGTGAAGTTAAGAGTGTACCTGAAAAAGTATGTATTTTGAGTATCTTTCCATTGCATAAAAATTTTAAGATTAATACTAGTTAATATTCTTTTTTTAATTTTATTTTTGAGCAACCTTACAAGATTTTAACAAAATAATATAAAATGTGTATATATTCTGGATATTACATTTATCCCCAGGAGTGCCCCCCCCCAATTACCCTCCCTTATCCCTCCCTTCCCCTTCCCACTATAACTCTAAAAAAAGTATTAGATTGTAAAGCATTACATCTTATCTGGATTTAACTCATGCTACTAGACCAACTTTCTCATTGTCCAAGGTCTAGTCCCCACCTCCACAGATGAGTGGAGACAATCGACCCTTAGATCTCT
>PVKS010049924.1:0-11769 GCA_004027875.1 Aplodontia rufa
ATATGTTCTTTTTATTTTTTTTTAAAGAGGGGCAGTGAGAGAGAGAGAATCAATTATTATTTAGTTTTCATGTGGCTTTCATTGCTCTGACACTTAGTTATGTATGTGGTGCTGGGATTTGACCTCGTGTACTTGCTCATGCCAGGCAAGTGCAGTAACTGCTGAGCCATTGCTCCAGCCCATGATATGCATATGTTCTTAAACCAGAATTACCCCCATATTGCCCACATCCCAGTCTCTTGATTGTTTTATATTTTGTCCTACATGTCCCTCTCTCTTAAAAAAAAAAAAAGTGTCTTGACTCTCTGCCTGTTTATCAGCTGACAAGAGATAGATAATAGCATGGGATCAGTAGTCAGAGAAGTCAGAGTCTGTCCTGAATGTAGACCGAGTGGTACTATCAAAACCCACGTTTCATCAGGTTCTTCATCTATGAAATGGGAATGACAATACCTCTCATAGGATTTTTTTTTTTTTTTTAAGAAAGAGGGGACAGTGAGAGAGAGAGAAAGAGAAGCAATTTTTATTTAGTTTTTCATGTGACTTTCATTGCTCCAACACTTTGTTGTACACATGATGCTGGGGTTTGAACTCGTATACTTGAGCATGCTAGGCAAGCACTGTAACTGCCCAGCCACCGCTCCAGCCCCCTCTCATAGGATTTTTTTTTTTTAGATTTTTTTTAAAGAAATTTATTTGTTGAACAGTCAAACATACTTCCAACGGAACAATATATTTATATTCTGAAAATTAGATTTACCCCCTAGAGCTCTCAGGATTTTTGTGAGGGTTAAATTACATATTAATAAAAAGGGCTTAGCGTACTCCCAGGTCGTAAATAAAATTCAGCAAATGTTAGCAATAGTTATTTTATTTTTTGGTACCAGGTGTTGAACCCAGGGGCACTTAACCACTGGGTCACATCCCCAGCCCAGTTTAGTTTTTTTTTGTTGTTGTTGTTTTGTTTTTTAAAGAGAGAGGGACAGAGAGAGAGAGAGAGAGAGAGAGAGAGAGAAACAACTTTATTTAGTTTTTCACATGGTCTTAGTTGCTCCAACACTTAGTTGTGTAAGTAAGTGGTGCTGGGGTTTGAACCTGGGTCCTCATGCTTGCCAGGCAAGCGCTGAAACCTCTGAGCCACCGCTCCAGCCCCCCAGTTTAGTTTTTATTTTGAGACAGGGTCATGTTAAGTTGTTTAGGGCCTTGCTGAGTTGTTGAGGCTGGCTTTGAACTTGTGATCCTCCTGCTGCAGCCTCCTGAGCTGCTGGGATAACAGGCATGTACCATCACACCCAGCCAGCAATAGGTATTTTAATATGAAGGCATGAAGTCCAGTTTGGTTAGTTTTGCCTAATCTCAGGATGACTGGTAGGCAGCAAGTTTGAGTTCTCTACTGTTTTTGTTTTGTTT
Source organism: Aplodontia rufa (assembly GCA_004027875.1). Taxonomy (NCBI): domain Eukaryota; kingdom Metazoa; phylum Chordata; class Mammalia; order Rodentia; family Aplodontiidae; genus Aplodontia; species Aplodontia rufa. The sequence goes on from PVKS010049924.1 coordinate 1,411, forward strand.
GTTTGTTTTTGGTGCTGGGGATTGAACTTGGGGACATTTTACTGCTGAGCTACATCCCAGTCCCATTTATTATTTATTTTTTTATTTTGAGACAGGGTCTTGCTAATTTGCTTAGGTCCTCTCTCTAACGTTGCTAATTTGTTTAGTTCCTAAGGCTGGCCTTGAGCTTGGTATCCTCCTGCCTCTGCCTCCCAAGTTGCTGGGATTATAGGCATGCATCATTGTGCCTGGCTCTGCTGGTTAGTTTGTTGTTTCTTCTCCTCCTTCTCCTCCTCCTTCTCCTGCTCCTTCTCCTCCTCCTTCTCCTGCTCCTGCTCCTGCTCCTGCTCCTTCTCCTTCCTTCTTCTCCTTCTCCTCCTTCTCCTCCTCCTCCTCCTTTTTTTTTAAAGAGAGCGGGACAGTGACCGAGAGAGAGGGAGAGAATCAGTTTTATTTAGTTTTTCATGTAGCTTTCATTGCTCTGACACTTTGTTGTATACATGGTGCTGGGATTCTAACCCATGTCCTTGCACATGCCAGGCAAGTGCCTTAACTGCTGAGCCACTGCTTCAGCCCCTCTGCTGGTTTCTTAAGCCTCTGTCCGGTGGGATCTCAGTCCCCACATTATTAAATATAATGTAGGCAGCTGGCCTTACTGTGTTGTTAGAAAAAGTAGACCTTGTGGCTGGAGTGGTGGTTACAGCACTTGCCCAGCATGCATGAGTACATGGGTTCAAACCCCAGCACCATGGACATAGTGTCAAAGCAAAGAAAACCACATGAAAAACTAAATAAAAATTGATTCTCTCTTTCTCTCTCTCTCTCTCTCTCTCTGTCCCTCTCTCTTTAAAAAAGAAAAGAAAAGAGAAAGTAGGCCTCCATTCATTTGGCTTTATAGCCTTGGGACTGACTGAAACTGTGACAGAGTGAAAAATATTGTACATATTCCGTGGTTGTAACCTACCACTAAGGAGCATGTCGGGCCTCTTGTTTCCTTCTCCAGCTAAGGAAACTTTTCCTCTGAAGGTGGCAGACTCTATTCTGTCATGACCCGCCTTGTCTTCTGCCCTGGTTCACTTCCCCTAACTGACACTGATGTTGCATTTACACTTTGCAAGGCCTTGTTCCAGGTTAGGTTGGCTCTTTTGGTCAGGATAGTGGCTTTTTATTTTTATTTTTTTGGTACTGGAGATCAGACCCATAGGCTCTTAACACTGAACCAGTCTGTTTATTTTTTATTTTGAGACAGGGTCTCATTAAATTGCTTAGGGCCTTACTAAGTTGCTGAGGTTGGCCTTGAACTTGCAGTCCTGCTGCCTCAATCCCCTGAACCATTGGGGTCTCAAGTGTGCAATACCACCCCTAGCCAGGGTAGTGTTTTGAGTGGGTCAATTCAATAGCACTTTTGGATTTTGTGTTAGAAGTAGCTTGCAGAGTGAGTTAGTCCCTTCCTTCCTTCTAAGCATATTTATTGTGTCCCTATTATTATAAGCATTAGAATTATAATGAAGAGCAAGACAGATGTGGCCTCTGCCCGCATGGAGTCTGCTGTTGACACCTTTGCCTTTCTTAGGGACCAGAAATGATCCTTCAGAGGAATGATGTTTTTGGTATCAAGATTCCATCCAAGGAGTTGGAAGCCTCCCAAGGGTCCTAAGGCAATGAAATGATAATAGAGACATAGTCTTCCTTGCAGAATTCTTGGTATGTAGACCAGATAATTTGATGTCTGAAGCTGGTCTCAATGGAGTAACCTTCTGCTCAGAGTTATTTAGGTGTAGAATTAAGCCTCGTCTGTAGAATTAACTGCAGCTTAGTCTCTCATCTTTAATAGTCCACATCCCTGAATAACCAGCGAGGGTGGTTATCTGGAGATGGAGAGTGCTACGCAGCAGCCTTTGCCCACTCTGGTGATATCATGGGTATTAGATATACCTGGACAGTTAGCACTGGCAGGTCTTTTTTGTTTTAGGGTACTCATGTCTTTTTGGCATTGGGTTTGTTCCTCAGGCCCTCAGGAGAATAGTGTCGGTGCTTAGCATCAATCAAGCACCAGATTATATAGGTCCCGAATTTCCCTGGCCAATCACAAAGGGAAACTATAAAATACCCTCAGACACAAAAGAGTTATGAACATCCCTAGATGGTGAGTTAAACCTTACTTTGTCTAAGGAGAAACAAAAACAGAGAGGAATGCTGGCCAGGCCTATCTGGATCTCTTCCTACCCCTAGAGATGAGGAACTGGAGTATCTCACCCCAATTCCCCTTTTTAAACTCTCCTAGCAGATGATAGGATTTTTAGGAAAGCTTTTTCTTCCAACTGGCTTGACATTATGCTTTGATTCTAATCCAGCAGCACATTTGAGTTCAAAATAAATGTGTGCTCATGAATTCTTGTAGGTAATAAAGGGAATGAATAGTATTAACAGACCTGGAGAAGGGGTATTTACATTGATTTGGTTTCACTTTGGTAGATTTAATTTCAGACTCAGGTTTACAGTATTAAGAGAATTGCTATCTTGTCTGTTAATATATGGTTCCTCTATTTTTTTTTTTTTTTTAAGATAGATAGCATGGTGTTTATTGTCCTTAACCAAGGGCAGCCTGAGTCAGCTAGAGGCTTTATGGAAATGAGCGTGCTAGAGTGAATGAGTGCTAATCAGAATAAATGAGGCAACCTTGTAGAGAGGAGCTGAAGAGCCTTATTCCATTTCAGAAAGTTGAGTAATCTGCATCCTGCTGGGTCAGTCTGTGGCATCTGGCCTGGAGCAAAATAGCCCAGTTCGTGAGCTGAAGCAGCTCCAAGCCTCTCTTCTACCTGTGTGCTCTACTTCATCAGTTCTTGCTGTTCAGCTTTCAAAATTGCTCTCAGCTGTGTTCCCCAGAGTGCACTTAGAAGCTGTACTCTGACATTTCTCACTATGCACTTTTCAAATAACGGTGAATTTTAATCTGACTCTTTCTGTGAAGGGTTATAGGAAGGGCTTGGCCTCTTAGCTCAGATAAGCGGACCTCAAGAAGGATTATTTGCTGAGGATGGTCAAGGCAGACACAAAAGTTTCCTGGCCTGTCCCTGGATCCTTTTCTCTAATAAGTATACCCTCCTTTCCTTTCCCAAGCTGCTTAGATTGAGCTGTTTTGCCTCCACTCTTTCCTGTTTCCTGTGGGGGTTGCTGCCTTGGCAGCATGGTTGCCCCTGTTGGTGGGGAGGAAGTAGTAGAGAGTGAACCTTCTTTCTGTTTGATGCATTTCCAGGGTTTTTCCTGTGTGCCTATGGGGAATGTGTTTATTTGTGAAAGAGACACTGAGACACATTTGGGTGTCCTTATTACTCCAATCCCTAGAATTAGTGTCACTTGAATCAGTAGAGAAGTGTTGCCATTTTACAGATGAAGATAAAAGGTCAGTTTCTTTGTGGTTATCTGTCCTAGATGATTTGATAGTTAAGAGCCTTTACCAATTTGTCCCAATTTTTTATTTCTGTTAGTAGAATGTGTAAATTACAATCAATATGAAAATGGAGGTATAAGAGAAAGATCTGTGTTCAAATACATGTCAGAAAAATGAAGTCTTTTGAAAACCATGTATTTGTGTTAAACAAATAGGCATGGATGTCAATTCCAAATTCTCTGAGTGTCAGTGCTGCATTAGGGAGATGGACCATATTTTTCTCATACTTGTGATCCTTGGTTCATTATACACGTCTATGTTCAGTGCCTTAGAATATGCTAACTGCATTTTAAATATTTTCTCTAGGATACTTAATTGAAGTAGCAATAACTAATAAATATCTAGGTGTTAGATGCATATTATACATATACACATTTCAGGTCAACAAATGCCGTGTCAGGCTAAATAAAGCCCATTTCCTACCATCAGAGAGCTCACAGTGTGGTGAAACAGGAAGAAGCACAATGAGTCCCAGGATGTGCCGGGACAGCATGATGGGCAGCAGAAAGTGGAGCCCTGTGCTGGAGCCGGCTGCTGAGACATGGGATCATCTCACTTCTTTGAACCTCCTTCTGGATTCATCTGAAGTGCTTTTTAAGTGCACAGCTCTTTTTACTTCTTTATCTCAGAGGGAAGGAAGAGAGGACACATAGCTCTGTAAACGTTTAGAGAGTAAGAGCCCTAAGAAAATTATTTCTGTAAAGATGCAGATTGGCTTTGATTTAATTTAAATATACTGGCTCTCAAAAATTCTAAGAATACTAACTACTCACACAGTTTTGCTTTCATTTACACACAGATGAGAAAGCAGCTGTAGCTCTGCATTTTATTTGCTATAAGCAAAAAGTGGTTTGAGACATTTAAGTTTTTGAAGCTCAGTGGTATTGAGTCCTCACATGTCCCAGATCAGCCCACTGCAGGCTTTTTTTTTATTATTATTTCAAAAAAATGTTTTATGACACTTACATAATGCTTCAAAAAGAGAGATTTTCAATGGATAAATTGACATAAACTTTTCTTCTATTGGCCATGTCTGCTGAAATAACACTTCATGCCTACTTATATTCTTTCCTTATTTCTTTGCAAGCTTATTGCTGTTGTGTTTAATTTACATAAATGACCTTTTCCTGAGAAATAAGAAAACAAACCAGATGAAAAAAAATAAAAGAGTGAGCACAGAGAAGAACATCCTCAAAACAAACAGTGCTCTGATTCAAGGTTCTTTGTGTGGGTTTCAAAAGGAGGTTGGTGTGATTGTGGTGAATGCAAATAATATATCAGCCCATAATAACTGCAGTCAGAGATGGCAATCAAATGCAGGTTCTGAACAATAACATCTACAAGTGGGCTATACAGGGAGTTGCTGGATTCACGACACATCCTATTTAGGTGTTTTTCTTCTTAGAAGAAAAATTGTTTACTTTTAAGAACCACTTTTATATACAGACTAAAGTTTATCTGTTATCTTTTCATACCTGTGCTTTTAAAGACAGTGTTACAGAGAGGTGTGGGCTTTCTTCATGCTGTGGCTTGGAGGCGTGCTCTCGTTGCTGACAGCATTCTCCAGAGTCTTTTAGTCATAAAGTGGTGGGAGAAAAAGTGAAGCAGGATTCTGAGTACATCACATGCAGCAATATAACCCCCCAGTTACAGCTTTTTTCTTTCAAAAGTACATGTTTTAATCATTTGCTGTCAATCTGCCTTGAAATATTATAAAGCCCATGATGACTGGATCATTGCTGAACAGGTGGCTTTATGGTAGGAGAGCTATTTTCATCTATCCCAGTGATTTGATTAATACTTTTCTTTTTCAGTTTTGGGGATCAAACCCAGGGCCTTACATATGCTAGGCAAGTGCTTTGCCACTGAGCTATGTCCAAACCCCTTGATTAATACTTAGTTATGAAAAATGGCTTTGGGCTAGACCTTGATGGATTGGTCAAGCAGCTATTCAATTAATGCAAACTTTTTATTTATTGATAAGTATCAAGATAGAAGCTGACTATATTGGAGTTGTGATAGGATGGTTTCTTTTTTCACCCAGGAGAAGGGAAGGTATGTGCATCTAGATGTCAGCAGTGATGGATGACTACTTGCCTAGGTGAACTGGGAGCCTTTTCGCCACTGTTGTTTTGTTCAGAAATTTCCATGGTGAAAATCTCGCTCACCGTTAAGTGAAGTGGAGTCATCTGAAATAGATAGCTCAGGGAACTGAAATTTGGTTGGTTCTTTCATGAGGAAAGATTGCTTTGTGATTTGAAAGAATTTTCCAGTTTAAGGTGTAGGCAGGAAAGGCTCTTTCTTAGCTTCTGTGTTCTTCAGTTGCCTCTTCATCCACTCAGTTTTTCTTGCTTCTTAACATCTTTCCATACTTCCTGTTCAGTGCTCTTGCAATTTAATTTCAAAAGCTCTAATTTCTCAGTGAGTGAACTGGGAACTTTGTTTTCCTCTTCTGCCTCTTCCTTCTTTCAACCAATGAAATTAATTAACATTAAGGATCTGATTCACATGATTAAAACTCAAGTGATTGCACATTGGAACTGACATCTTTTGCCAATTTTGTTAGATTAAAAATTATTTAAACATTGGGTGAATTTTTAACATGAACAAAAAACTCTTTGAATGCCACTATGTGTCAAGGATCTTGTTGGACCTATGAATATAAAGATATAAGACATGACCCCAGCCCCTAAAGAGGGCAGAGTGTGGACAAACAAATACGATCAGGGAGAGAAATGTTATGATAAAGGTAGGTGCAGTGGCACATGCCTGTTATCCCAGCTATTTGGGAGGATCACAAATTTGTTTTATTTTTTAGTACCAGTGATTGAATCCAGGGACACATAATCACTGAGCTACAGTGACAAAAAGACAGCCTTTTTGTCTTTTTATTTTGAGACAGGGTCTTGCTAAGTTGCTTAAGGTCTCGCCAAGTTGCTGAGACTGGCTTTGAATTTTGAATACCCATTGCTTCAGCCTCCTAAGCCGCTGGGATTATAGGTGGTGTGTGCCGCCTCACCTGGTGAGGACCACAGATTTGAAACCAGTCTGGGAAACCTAATGAGAACTTGTCTCAAAAAAAAAAAAAAGGACTGAGGATGTAGCTCAGAGGTAGATTGTTTGCATAGCATGTGTGAGGCTCAGGGTCCAATCCCCAGTTCCAAAGTGGGGGGAAGGTTGTGATATAGGGCTATGCAGGATGTACAGAAGAGAGACAGCTTGGGGTGAAGTTTGCATCAGGGATGCCTTCCTGGAAAAAGTGAACTGAAATGAAGTACAGCAACAACAGAAATAATGGCAACTAATATTTACTTAGCCTTCACTATGTGCCAGGCATGTATTAAATACTTGGCATAGATTATGTCCTTTAATATATTTAATAACATGTGAAGTACTATTGTCATTATTCCTGTTTTATACATGAAGAAACTAAGGAATTTGACTTCAGGTGACCCTGTTAGAAAGTGACTGGGTTGAGATTCAAATGCAGATTAGTCTTATTTCAGGAGCCAAAGCCAAGGCAAAGCTTTTGGATGGATGATAATACTTACAGGACGGAGGTATTGATTTTGATGTGGGATTTTCTTTGAAACAAACTTTAATAAACTTATTTAAGGGTTCAGATAAACATTACCTTGGGGACTGAACATGTTTTCTTATTAAACCTAAATTAAATGAGAATGTTTTTCATATCTCTTTAACCTGTGACGCATAGTTATTCTGGCTTAGGAAGGTAGATTAAAAGGACCCTTCCCGCTTTGTCTATAAATATTGCTCTTGTTTAGAAAGATGTTATGGTACGATTTTTTCTCTTCAGAGAAAAAATTTGCCACAAAGTCAGTACCTTTGAGGTCTCTTTAATGACAGTCTTAGAGGAAAGGACTTGCTTTTCTGAGCATTATTGACTAGCTAAGTGCTACAGGGGCCTGCTTTTGTGATTGAACCCTTGAAAGCTTGTTTTCCATCTAGCAGACCATCTAGAGTTAACGTCAATAATAGCTGAGATGTATGTTGGGCAACTAGTTCCTGACTAGTTTATCTTTGATCAGAATGGTTTTGGGGAAAAATGAAGCACTATAGTCAAAAGGAGTCAGAATGTGAACAGAAAGCCTAATAATTCTTGTTTAGCGGCTTAATTTCAGCAAATCACCTACACCATAACATTTAACAAATTGTGCTCTTAACAAAGCTAGGCACACAGCAAAGGCAGTGAATGGTAATTATTTCCTTTTCAAAGGATTGCTTTGTAAGGCACCTTTCAGTATAACCTATGTGCAGTTGAAGAAAAAACTCTCCCCTTTTGAAAAGGAGGAGAGAGGGCAATGGTTATTACCCTGGCCTTTTCCAGATTTCATAATACCTGACTGTGCTTGTCAAAGGTTTTAGGCACAGGGCTCTGCCTTGCTTTCTGAGAATGCTAACCCCTGCAGGAGAGAATAACATGAAACCATTTTTGTTTATCAGTAGGTGTGCAGGTGACAGACATGCTAATAATCAAAAAGAAGGTGGCTTGTTTTTTGAATGGTTACTGTGAGTTTTTTTTGGGATTGATAGTGTACCAGTTTATCCCATTTTTGTATTGCAGCCTTCTTGGCTGAGACCCACTGCTTCTGAAAGAATACATCCTTTTTATGATAGTTACAGGAAGATAGTTGGAATAGAGCCATAGTTCACAGGCTACAGCATCAAATTTAAGGCCTTACTATTTGATAATAGTTTCCTACAGTTAAAACAATCAGGGGAAAGCTTTACGCTAATTCTTTTTTGTTTTTTAAGAAAGGGGACAGTGAGAGAGAGAAAGAAGTAATTTTTATTTAGTTTTTCATGTGACTTTCATTCCTTGGACTCTTCGTTGTGTACATGGTTCTGGGGTTTGAACTTGCGTACTTGTGCATGCCAGGCAAGCGCAGTAACCGCCAAGCCACCGCTCCAGCCACATTTAAGCAAATTCTTGATCATTTTATAAAATTATGAGTTTTTTTATTTATTAGATGAATAAGGAGTTACAATTGAGGGGGAAACATTATCAAACATTCAAGAACAAATGTGTATATATACTTAGTTATCCAAAGCTAATGCCCAGCTTTGGTTCCCCATGTTGCTGTTTCCCCCAGAAGAACCCCTGAGTTAAATGGATATCTCATGGAGGTCAGAGATCTCCTTCTGAGATGATTCCCCCATATTCCCACCCTCCAGTCTCCTAGATATTCTTCCTAAGCCCTCCCCTCACCCTGTAAATTATGAGATTTTTGAGAAAAGAGTTTTACCTTCAACTGGGTGTGGAGGCATATGCTTGTACCCACCTAGTTAGGAGTCTGAAGTCAGACCAGAGGATTTCAAGTTTGAAGCAAGCCTATGCAACTTAGTGAGACCCTGTCTCAAAATAAAATAATAAAAAGGTCTGAGGATGTAGCTCATTGGTAAGCACCCCTGGTTAAATCCTCAGTCCCTAGTACCACACACATGTGTGCACACACACATACACAGTAGCATTGATGAATGTTATGATTGTTTAAATTTTGCCTGTAAAATATCATGTGTTGTGTTTTTGCAGATAAATCCTTACCCAAGAGAATAATTTATCATTTCTGTTTATTTTTTCTTTAAAAAAATTTTTTAAAAGTAGCTCAACTCCTTTACAGTTATCTAACAATATCTGATATGATCTGTGGGTACATTTTAATATATTGTTTTTTTTTTAATTTTTTAAATTTTTTATTAAGGAGTTGAGTTATTCTGTATTTTTTCTTTTTTGAAATAATATTGATGGTTCATTATCTCTATTCCCATTTCCACCATCACAGCCCTTTCTTTGGGATACAGTATGAAGAATTTAGTTAAATTCCTGGCCACTTTAACAGTATGGTTTCTAAGATTGTGGGAGTTCTTTCTCTGCCCCCATGTGGCTGCCAGCCATTGCAGTTTCCAAGTTTTCTCATGAAGTCAAGCTTGTTACCTGAGATTTAAGAATGCTGGAGGCAACAACACTATCTCTAAATATTTCCAGAGTTGTTCAGTTTTCTAAAAGTATTTAATGATTTTTCTTCTGGCAATAATTCATATATTTTGTAGACTTCCGTTCTGTTGCTTGGAATTATGAAACCTGGTCTAGATTTTGTGCCAGGTTTATTAGAATTCTGTCTTTTGAGATGTGGTGATGTAACTAAGCACTGCTAGTTCCAGAACTCCTTGTTTTGGGGATGCTCCAGGTAATACATATGGGAGCCCAATCTTCTGTGCTTTGCCCTGGTTTTAGAAAGAAAGTGATTGACTTTGCCCCATTGTTCTGACCGTGGGTAAGCTTTCTACATGCTCCTACCAACAGCGAGTTCCAGACGTTCCCAGAGAGTTTTCATTCTAAGGTTCTACCAACTGTAAGCCCTTTTTTGTAAGGATTTAATATTGCTTTTTCCTGGGCCCTGGGAACAGAGCCAGGCTGTGGCAATGTGGGCAGGGAGAGGAACTGAACTAAAATTGATGTTTATTTTCATCTTACCTTTTATCCAAGTTACTTGTAGAATCCAGTATTGACTCTCCCACTGCTCTTCTACTTCCTCCTCTCATGAACTCTGTTTCCCTAGAGTAGCAACAATGAAAATTCAGTCTTTGAGAGGTTAAATTATTCTTCAAGATTAAATTTTTAGAGTATGATGGTCCTATAACTGAAACTAGAACGAGTACCTTTTAACCATTTAAGATGATTACTTGGGGCTGGAGCAGTGGCTCAGCAGTTACTGCGACTGCCTGGCATGCGCAACTGTGTGGGTTCAAACCCTAGCACCATGTACACAATGAAGTGTTCGAGCAACGATGGTAACGTGAAAAACTGAGTAAAATTGATTCTGTCTTTCTCTCTCACTGTCTCTCTCTCGCTCTTAAAAAAAAAAAAAAGGATGATTACTTATCTTTTAACCATCTTGAAGAACTAT
>PVKS010049925.1:0-11767 GCA_004027875.1 Aplodontia rufa
CCTACTTGTCTGCTATCTTTCATACTGACTTCCCTAAATACATTGACAGAAAATTCATTATTGTTGCCAGGCTGCAGTGAAACAGGTGAATTTACCATGGTTAATTCCAAGTGCTTTATTTTAAACTCACAGAAATTATGTATAATAAATATTTCAGTCAACAAAAGCATTGTTAGTTATCAAAATAGAAAATGCTTTCAATAGTCTGGCATAATGGTGCACAGCTGTTAACAGCTCAGAAATCTGAGGCAGGAGAATGACAAGTTGAAAGCAAACCTCAGCAACTTAGTGAGGCCCTAAGAAAATTAGTGAGACACTGTCTCTAATTTTAAAAAAGAGCGGGGGATATGACTCAGTAGTTAAGCACCTCCAGATGCAATCCTTATATGATGTGATACACACACACACATGCAAATGCACAAACACACTAAAGCTCCTGACTCAGAAATATGGCCATCATATGTACAGTCATCAGGGTGTCATTTGAAAGAATCCCAGTGTCCCAATATATTCCCTCTTGTCCTTGCAGTGGTCTTGTGGTGTGGGAATAAATCTGGGGGGGTTTATATTCACTTAATAGAATATTTGACCCCTCTAACCACATCTGTTTCTGACTTTGCTGGCCAAGTTTGTCTGTTGTGTCACAAAAACAGATTCTTGCATTATATCAATGTGCTGCAGCTTACAATCCAGGAATAGAAGATGGATAGGCGCTTAGGCCATGAATATCCTCTACTTTGTACTCAGGGACTCTGAGAAATCTCCAAATATTTAGTAATGAAGGTTTGACCAGGCAGTGAGAAAAATGGACCTGGACCTGGAAAGCCATCTGTGTTACAGGCAGAGTGTCCAAGAGCTCATAGGCTACACACTACTGGCACAATTCCTGAAATATCCAGGGTGAACTGGAATGTGTTCAGCCTGGCCTGATTAAGAGAAGCTCAGCTACAGCTTGGAATGCAGAGGCCATGTGAAGTACTTTGCCCAAAATGAAATAATGCAAAGATGGGAAATCTTGATGCAGAGGCCATGTGAAGAACTTTCCCCTCATGAAATAACAATGCAGAAATGGGGAATATTGAGGAAAATATTTCAAATGGAAAATGAGGAGCCATGGCATAGCTAGTTACAATGGCAGCCTGAGGGCATTCCTGGTAAAGAGAAAGCAGAAGAATTCACAGAAATAAGGAGAACCACCTATTTTTTGAGAGTAGTTATACATGAACTAATGTTGGTGATGGAAATGCAGTATGCATTCCCCAAACCCATCCTGCACTCTAGGAAAACACACAGGGCATTACTTTACAAATAGCTCTAGGTTCTCATGTGATACCAGGCAGGCCTAGGTTCCTCATATTTGAATCTTAACTTTGTGTCTAAATAGCTATACATAAGCAAGATGTGATCTTAAGGAAATCTCCACAGCACAATCATGTACATTTTCAGTTTTCAAATGATATCCGGAACTCTGCTCTGTGACTGTTCACCAATACAAAGTGCTAAATATGTGCTCTACTTTGTCAGTTGTCAGTCACACTAACATAAAAGAAAAATCTCTGGAGAATACCATTCTCCTGCTAGGTTGCAATGTGAAAGCTAAATGAACCCTAGTGTTTCTGTGTATTTTTGTGAAACTCTGAAACTCTAGGAAAGAAATGTTTTAATCTCAAGAAACTTGATAAATCTCTGACACTCATCTACCTGAGAGAAGCTTGGCCAGTAGTACCAGAGAAGGGCTGAGTGCCTCAAAAGGTTGTCTTCCCCATGTCCAGGAGCTGCACTGAGCACAGGTATAGTGATAATTCAGGGACCATTGAAGAGCCTCGAGGGTTCAGACCGTTTCAACAGATGCCAATGCCTACAGGCACTTTTCTTTAGTCAGGGAACACTTCATCAATGGGATGGATCTCCATGTCTAAGTACTGGAGTATTTGGGATACATTAACCATCTGGTCACTGTGGATAGCGTGATGTATCTTCTGTAATGTAAAGTGTTGTGTGAAGCATTTTGGTAATCTGTTACAATAAAATGCCAAGCACTATAACAGCTTCCACTTATAAGTGTATTTTATATCAAAAAATGCAAAACACATTTTATATTCCCAGTTCACAACTCGCCAGAAAATATGAACTTTTGCTTTACACTCTTTCCTTGTGTTAGACATCATATAGTTTTACATATGTATTCTGTGAGCTCAGTAAAATGAAGGAAATCATGTTATATGTTTCTAAGAAATATTTGTACGCATGCATATGTGGATATATCCAATTTTCTCTTCAAATGTGTTTTATATATCATTCCTTACACAGCCTATCCATGTGTATGTGAGGACTAGTGGTGAGGTATGTGTTTATTTTTTGTTTTGGTTGTAGGTCCTCCAAGGTACACTAATATCATCTTTTCAGTCATTGTTCCTTCTTTATTCTAAAGACCATTATACTTCCTCAATATGCATTGTCATAGCTGGTGTGTATAAAATTATTACCATGCAGCCTTAATTCTAAAGATACATTTTGTAAAAATGAGTCATTCTTAAATGAAAAGGTATTGGGAATATTGGCTAAAAAAGAAATCATTATGTAAAGAATAAAGAACCTACAGTAGCTGAACGTTATGAATATACCCCTAAAAACATATTTGATGTGACATACACAAGTTCATTATGGGTCTTGGCAGAAAGTGGTCTTTGAGATATATATCCATTAGTGTTTCCCTAAAAGTCTACAATACTTTATTCCAGGTCTTTGGAGTGGCCTGGCTTTGTGGGAATGAATCAGGTACTATCTTATAGCTAAAAGAGTCCGGGAGCCCTCACCACATATGTTTTTTTCTGGCCTTAAAGGCCTAGTTTATTCAGTGTGTCCCAGAAGCCATCCTTTTATCAAAATGGGTTTCCTGGAGATTGGAGACCAGGAGGCTGGTGTGGCAGACCCTCTATGGGCATTCATTTCCTGTAATATGTTGCTGGGTGTCCTAGGTTTCTCTATCAATGCCTACATATAAAGCTGAGTTCAGGCCAGAGAGAAGGTAGTTTTGGGAATATAAAGGATAACCAATTTCTGGGCAGAGATCCAAGAGATGGAAGGTTCCACAGTTCTGAGGGTCACCTTGGCCAGACACTTGGTGAATCTGAATAATCCTCCCCTGTGCCATTTAAGGGGGACTCTTTGGATTCATCTATAAAGGCAGCGACCCTTAGAAGTCGCTGGTGGAACTGCTACGAAATGGAGGTAACAGTGAGAAAGTGGTTTCAGTGGTGAAAGGGGGTTTATAAACCCTGTGAAGCTAATTATCATGGCTGTTTAAGGCCATTCCTCTCAGTAGGGGTGAACAAACTTTATATCTTATGAGAAAATTTCCTTACAGTGCCTGTGGGCATGATTTCAAATCAGAGTAGGAATTGATATTTGAATGCTCAAACCCCTACCCTCTGAAGGCATAGTGCACCCCACTCCACTAGGGAACTAGGCCTTAAGTATAGAGATATTACAAAGTTATAGGTATTTCACAGAGATTAAAAAGGTTGACAGAGACTACACAGGTTCATATAGTACAAACAAAGTCTTTGCAGGTCAGAGAGTCCATGCACATCATAGAGGATGTTCATAGAAAGTATGTGGTTCATCAATGCAACATGATCACAGAGGCAACACTGGTCATAGGGGCAAGTTAGTTGTTAAAGACTACATAGGTCATGAAGGCTATAGGTGTTATGCACATGATAAAGTATACCTTGGCAATAGAGGCTACATGGGTCAATAATACACAGGAGAGGTCATGCATGTCATAGAGGCTATGCTGTTCTTAGATGTTATTCAGGTGTAGAGACAATGCAGGCAATTCAGGATGCACAGATCACAGACACTATGCAGGCCATACAGCTTACACATAACATGGAGGCTAAGCGGGTCATGTAGTTTTTTTATATTTTTTTAAAGAGAGAGGGACAGTAAGAGAGAAGCAATTTTAAGTTTTTAACGTGGCTTTCACTGCTCTGAGACTTTGCTGTGTACATGGTGCTGGGGTTTGAATTCATGTACTTGCACATTACAAGCAATCACCAAAACTGCCAAGCCACTGCCTCAGCCCTGGTCACCTAGGTAAATCAGGTCTTTTAGGCAATGTAGGTCATAAAAGTTTCACAGGACATAGAAACTACTGCAGCTTATGGAATATTCATAGATCATAGATGCAACACAGGCCAGAGATGTCAAACAACCTATAAAGAGAATAAAGGCTATGCAGGTAATAATAGTTATACAGGTTAGAGAGATGACTCAGGCCACAGATAAGACTCAGGTCATAAAGGCTATGATGGCAAATTGGCTACAAAGGCATAGAGGTTACTAAAGGCATAAAGGCTGTGCAGGCCATTGAAGATATTCAGGATATAGCATAACACTCTGTCCATACTGTTGACTGAGGGATAAGGTCATTATAGTCTACTGAGGACATTAAGCCTACTCAGGTCATAAAGCTAGGTATGTTGCAGAGGCTCTGCAGTCCATAGAAGCTAACAGGGCCTCAGAGATCACACAGATCATAGAGATCAGGAAGGTCATTTATGTTACTAAGACCACTAAAGTCTGTGCAGGACAATTAGATTAGACTCTATTATTTACATAACTTCTAAGATCTATGCAGGCCATATGTCTAGTGTTTTCCATGGCCTGTAAAGCCTCTATAGCTTCAGTTGCATCTATGGCATGCATTATTTCTATAACATGCCTATATTCTATGACCTCTGTAGTCATAGAAGTCCTGTGTAGTTTCTGTCCTGCATTGCATTTGTGTTGAGTTGCTAAAATTTCCTGAGAAGTCTTCATGTCATGAGTAGGCTCTACCACCTGAGTTGACTGTATCATCTATACAGAATTTATGACATGCATGGCCTAGAGGACCTGAGTAGTTTTGATGACCTGAGAAGCCACTATAAACTGTGGGACCTCTATGACCTATATAGCCTTTATGGCCTGAGTAGCCTAAAAAACTTCAGTAATTTTTCCCTACACTTTTATGAGAGCTTTATATTTGTACATAATGATAGGATTTGTTGCTATTAGTATATGCACACAATATAACACTAAAATTATAATGATATCTCTTCCCAAAACTTTCTCCCACTCTTCCTGACTCCTATCCTCTGGTCTTTTTCTTTCTTTTGTTTTCTTTTAATGTGATTACTGTACCCTATTTTTCTCTTCATCCTTATGTTCCACATATGAGAAGAAATATAGAACCTCTGATATTCAGAGTGTGGCTCTTCTTCCACTTGAAAAATTTTTCACATATACTTGCCTAGCATGTGCAAATGTGCAGGTTCAAACCCTAACACTGCATACACAACAAGTGTCTGAGTAATGAAAGCCTTATGAAAAACTAAATAAAGTTGATTCTTTCTCTTTCTCACTGTCTCTCTTTAGAAAAAGTGAAGAAAGTTCAGTTTTATTTGACTATAATAAATTTATATCTTTTTAGAGATGAGTTATCCTCACCATGCTATGATAATTGAATTGTTAGGATTTTATTATTTCTAGCACATCAGCTAATAATGTTTAATAAAATATAAGCAAAAGGTAAAGACACCTAAACATTTTCTACTTTTAAATGATTTAGCTCTTCATATTCACAGACACATACAGATATGAGACCTAGATGGGAACTTTACCATACATTTTAAGTTTTTCAAAGTTATTCTTTACTGTAAATATGTTGATGTTATCTAAGGCATATATTTTGGACAATGCTATTCTACTTTATTACAGGTATTCGGTTTCAGATGTTCAAGAAAATCTGAAATGTCTTGGACCCATTGTTTACATTTTTTTGGTTTCCATGCACTGTGAATTCTCATGAGTTTAATAATGTTTGATGCATAGGTACAAATTTACAATGGTTTTTCCAATTCAGTATGAATTCTCTGGTGAGGAGAAAGGCATAAAAACTGTTGGATTTTATACACATTTTATATTATTTTGTTAAAATCTTGTAAGGTTGCTCAAAAATAAAATAAAATAAAATACAAAAAAACTGTTGGAGACATTGTCACATTGTTTTTACATTTCTATTATGATTCTTCTAGTATGAAATAGGGTTCAACCATCCTTAAAGTCAATATTCTCATTTCAGTTTATGCACAGTATAAAATATCTGGTGTTCAGTGTGGTGTGATTTTTCATTAAAACCTTTGCCACATTCTTCACACTTGCAGCTTTTCTCCCCAGTGTGAATACTTTGACGGTTTATAAGTTGTGCTCTTTAATTAAAAGCTTAAGCACATGCTTTTCATGTGTAGGGCGTCTCTCCAGTATGAATCCTGCGGTGTACTGTAAGGTCTCATCTTTTTTTATAGCTTTGTCACATTCTTCACATTTGAAGTGCTTTTCTCCACTATGAATTCTGTGATGCATACTAAATGCTGATCTATCTTTAAAAGCTTTGCCACATTCTTCACATTGCTAGGACTTCTTTCCAGTATGAATTCTTTGGTGTACTGCAAGGTGTGATCTTTCTTTAAAAGCTTTGCTGCATTCTTCAAATTTGTATGGCTTCTCTCCACTATGAATTCTGTGGTGTTTTGTAAGGGCTGATTTTACTTTAAAAGCTTTGCTGCATTCTTCACATTTGTAGGGCTTCTCTCCAGTATGAATTCTTTGGTGTACTGTAAGGTCTGATCTTTTTTAAAAAGCTTTGCTACATTCTTCACATTTGAAGAGCTTTTCTCCAGTATGAATTCTGTGATGTATACTAAGCGATGATCTATGTTTAAAAACTTTGCTGCATTCTTCACATTTGTAGGGCTTCTCTCCAGTATGAATTCTTTGGTGTACTGTAAGGTCTGATCTTTTTTAAAAAGCTTTGCTATATTCTTCACATTTGAAGAGCTTTTCTCCAGTATGAATTCTGTGATGTATACTAAGCGATGATCTATGTTTAAAAACTTTGCTGCATTCTTCACATTTGTAGGGCTTTTCTCCAGTATGAATTCTGTGGTGTTTTCTAAGTTCTGATCCTTGTTTAAAAGCTTTGCCACATTCTTCACATTTGAAAGGCTTCTCTCCAGTATGAATTTTGTAGTGTTTTGTAAGGTCTGCTCTTTAAAAGCTTTGCTGCATTCTTCACATTTGAAGGGCTTTTCTCCAGTATGAGTTCTGTGATGTATACTAAGCGATGATCTATCTTGAAATGCTTTGCCACATTCTTCACACTTGTAGGGCTTCTCTCCAGTATGAATTCTTTGGTGTACTGTAAGGTGAGATCTTTGTTTAAAAGCTTTGCTGCATTCTTCACATTTGTAGGGCTTCTCTCCAGTTTGAATTCCGTGGTGTTTTCTAAGTTCTGATCCTTGTTTAAAAGCTTTGCCACATTTTTCACATTTGAAGGACTTCTCTCCAGTATGAATTCTGTAGTATATTGCAAGGCATAATCTTTTTCTAAAAGCTTTGCTTCATTCTTCACATTTGAATGGTTTCTCTCCAATATGAATTCTCTGATGCGTTCTAAGTAATGGTCTATTTTTAAAAGCTTTGCCACATTCTTCACATGTGTCAGACTTTCCAGTATGAATTCTGTGGAGTGTTGTGAGTTTCAATTTTTTACTAAAAAATTTGACTCGTTCTTCACACTTGTAAGGCTTCTCTCCTGTATGAAGATGGTGATGTTGAGTAAGGTGTTTGATTTTATTTAACATGTTGTTGCACTCCTTGAATTTTAAGGCTTTCCTCCAATGTGAATACCTTGGTGTTGAGTAAGGGTTAAAAAATTTATTGAGTCTTTGGTATATTCTTTACAATTGCAGGGCTTATCTGTTTTATTAATCTTCTGATGCTTAACAGGGGGTGATCTTTGATTAAAAGTTTTGGCACACCCTTTAAGTATGCCAGGTTGCATATTTCCATAGAATGTGCATTGTTTAAAAAGGCTTGAGTTATCAAATGCTTTTACACATTCTTTAAACTTACAGGACTGTCTTTCAGTAAAAATTTTTTTTGTTTTGAGTGAGAGTTGTAATTTAATTAAGAGCTCCTTCACATTCCCTGTATTTGTAAGGCTTGTCTTTCCTATGAACATTTTGATGGGGCATGAGCTTTGAGCACTGAACAAGGACTTTATCACAATTGTCATCTATGTAAAGGTTCTTTGAAAATTCATGTGTGAAGAGAAGTCAAAGCTGAAATATATGAAAATAATAATTATTTTACTTACTAAACTTACATGAATATATTCTGCAAAAATAATATATGAAATTGTAGCCATATAGGGACACAAGTAGGATAGAATATTAGTAAACCCAAGGACATTGTTACTCCAGAATTATATAAACTATGTAAAATGCATAGACAATATTACTTTGTAAGAATTGCCCTGTCTATGTTAAAGATTACACAATAAGAGTACATTACTAAGGAAAGCAAAGGAGTAGAGGGAAAAAATGTTACTTTTATAACCAAAATAATTTCCTCCAAATACTGCAGTGTGCAATATGGAACAATCTACCAACTCCCTTCTCTCAGTAGAATGAGAGACCTATGAAATAAATGCAAACATTTGTGGTATCCTTGGGAACTACATGAAATCTGGTTTCTGTGCACCATGAGACAAAGACTTGAAAATAACAGATGGCATAATGATACCACAGATATTCAACAAGAGTAAAAGACCAAAGAATGCTTAAGAAGAAATATGGACAGAATTTTCAATGGTAAATCACACATATATCTAGAGAAGCTTTACCAAGAAAAGAAGTTTGAAAAGCAATAACAGACTGTCATATTAGCTAGATGATGCCAACATGACCATCAAGAGAAATGACTTGCTTTCTATTTTTTAACTTTTGATATTTACTGATATATTTCACTGACAAATCAAATTTTATGCATTTACTCAGATACATCTTGCTTTAAAGTTTATATACATGTGAATGACTAAATGTAGTGAATTGGTCCATGCATGATTTCATGTAATTATCAATTTTGTGCTTAGAAAGTATAAAATACTTTGTGTATAAATACTCATTGTTATAGCATTTATGAAGCGCAGAATATGCTACACTCACCATGTGGCTCAATAGAACACCTGACATTCTTAGTAATATTAAAATAAAAAAATTTGCATATTTTAACCAACAACACATCAATACTACACAAAACAGAGAAGCTTGGACCACAATTTTACTCTCTGTTTTTCTGAATTCTACATGTAAGTCACAAGCTCAAACATCTTTTTGACTCTGTGTCTGTCTTATATCATTAAATACAAAGTTATGCATAGTCATTTCACATTAACTAAAATGCCATGATATCCTCTTATGATTAAATAGTAATTGTGTATAAATACTGTATTTTTTCTCATTCCATCATTTATGGACATATAGGTTGAGTCCCTGTGTTGCCTATTGTGAATAACTCTTGCAATGAACACAATAGTATAGATATCTCTTTAACATGCTGGTCTAACCTCTTCTGAATACCTATTTAGTACTTATATTTCTGTATCATGGGATTATTCAACTTTCAATTTTTTTATGGGTGATCTGGACATGAAGCCTAAGAATGTTGTACCACTGAATTATACAAACCAAACCCTTTATAAATTATTCATTTGGAAACATGTTTTCACTAAGATACTATGATGTGCCTCAAACTTGAAATCCTCTTGCATGGCTTAACAATTTACTAGGATTACAATCTTTTAGCACTGTGCTTATCTATTTTTTTATTTAATAATTTCCACATTGTTTTCCAAAGCAACTATACAATCTACTGTTGGTTCGTTTTCAAATAGACAAATCACTCAAAAATAGTGAAGCACAAAAAGTAAAATGAAAATCTGGCTTAACCAAAGTAGGAATTTTAAACATTAGAAATTGAACATTAGGAAAGTTAAAGTTATGATTTACCAACAGAATATGAAGTAAGTATTTCAAATAAATTTATTGAGTTACCATACAACACAGAAAAATGCATTTTACCATACTTAAATCAGGTTATTAGTTTTTTTCTCCCTATTTTCTGATGAGTTGTATAAGTTGTACGTATTTTGAATATCAATCTTTTACCAAACATACTGCTAGCAACTATTTTCACCAATCCACAGTCTACTTTTACATTTCATTGATTATTTCTCTGCTGTGTAGAAGCATTTTTAAGTTTATATAGTCACACTTGTTTATTTTTGTTTTTCTTCTACATTTTCTGTGTGTTCTATCCAAAACCACTGTTAATACCAATGCCAAAGGATATTTTTTTTCACTTTTCTTCTAGTTGTTTTACTGTTTGAGGTTACATAACAATAAGACATTGCTGTATGCTTGTTAGGATGGCTACTTTCAAAACGATAACAAGTAAAACAAACTGCAGAGGATATGTAGAAAAGGAAACCCTTGGATACTCAGGCCAGGAATATAAACTGGTACAGGCATCATGGAAAATAATTAAAACTAGAAATACCATAAGACCCAAATATTTTGCTGAGCATATGCCTGTATTATTCAAGGTCTTTCAGATAAATGAAATCATTAAAACACATACATGTAAATGTGCATATAAAAGGGAACTTATTAGATTGATTCACATGATTGTGGAATGCAGAGTCCAAAAACCGTTGCCTACAGTTTGGCAAAACAGAGAAACCAGTAACAGCCCCGTCCAAGTAGCTGGAATCTTTTCAATTCATGGAGTGCAATGAAGCATCTATGGTTCAAGAATAAGAGCTTAGAAGACCCTCTTAGAGCCAATGGTGCAAGTCCACACATATTCAAATCCTGAAGAATCTAAAGTCAGATGCCCACAACTGACAACTGACACCATCGGAAAAAGAAGGAAAAAAAAAAAAAGCAAAACAGCCATTCAAGAAGTTCAGAACACAAGGCAGTAGCAACTTCCCCCTCTGCTTTCTTTAAAACCAAATCTGCTGGATGGTGCTATAAAATATATTCATGTCAGGTCTTCCTCATTGTGTTCTGACCCAGTCTTCTAGATACAATCTCTAACACACCCAGAAATATTCTATATTGCTTTTCTATGCATACCTCAATCCACCCAAGTTAACAGTGCAAATCATTCATTACCTTAATTATAGACAGAAATCCCAACTTAAGAAATATCTGTACTTCTCAATTTACTGCAACACTATTCAAAATGGCTATTTCTTCTTAGAAAATACCTTCATTTTATTTATTTATTTATATGTATGAGATGCTAAGGATTGTATACAGTGCATCACCCATTCCAGCCAAGCAGTTTTGTCTACACACACACACACACACACACACATATATATATATATATAATCTATTTCATTTCCTTAAATTTATTTTGAGACAGAGTCTTATAAGATGTAGAGGGTCTCACCAAGATGCTGAGGCTGGCTTCAATTTTGTAATTCTCTCCCTCAGCCTCCTGAGTCCTTGATTTTTTTTCCACATTTATTAGAAGTATATTGCGATACAGGATACAGATGAGGGGGAAACATTGCCAAAACTGTAGCAATCAATGTGTATAAACTTTATTAACCAGGGGTAATGCTAATGCATAGATAAGCTACTATGGGTTTCATCTATTGCAATTTCCCCCAGAAGAACTCATGTGTTAAATGGGTATCTAGTGTAGGAATAACATCGGCTTCTGGGATGGTTCCCCCATCTTCCCCATCACCAGACTCCTATGAGTTCTTCATATACCCTCCCCCCTCCCCATCCCCTTCCCTCCACCTCCAAGTTACCTAGGGAGCTTTCACCCCTGTTGCACTGAAAGTCATTTAATTTGA
>PVKS010049926.1:0-11766 GCA_004027875.1 Aplodontia rufa
AAATATAATATTTTAATTCCTACAAAATGGCAGTCCCTTGAATCATTTCTACTATAATTATTTTCTCAAATTCATTTGTAAAATAATAGAAATATCTCTTTTTTCTGGGTTGTGGTTTACTGGAAGTTGATGGAGAAACTTCTTTAATTGAAAGAAAATAATAGATTAGACATTCATTACATAACTAAAATATACTTACTTATTTTAGTTTTGCTGTACCTGAAAACAATACCAATGTATTTGCTCTTTCTTAGTTGATTTACTATGAAACATTCATCACATAGTGAATATAAGCTAAACAGTAAATAAATACAGCTACAAACTTAAATTTTCCTTAAAAAAAGAATATAGAGTTTTGTCTTACATGAGGATTTTGAATGAAAAATACAAACCTTTAATTCCAGCTATCAATTTTGTGCTACTTTATTTCCCACTCTAAACTCAGCATTCCATCAATATATCAGGTACTCACTATCATAAATCATTTCAATAAGAAGAAAACATGACTTTCTGGATCTTTCATAGAAGGTAAAACTTTTATTTATGATGCTTTTTTTCCTGTCAAATGTGTTCTTCATAATATTTCACAATGTGCTTCTACAGGAGTAAAAAATTTCACCTTTCAATTTCTACTTTGCAGTCACTTTCTGCATTTTGTATAATGAAATTCAACCAAATACTCCTTATTTCTAATGTGCCTAATCTTCAGGGCCTATTTACATTTCATTGAAATGTGACAGCAGGGAAAATGCAGCCAGATGTAAAAGGGCAAAGCCACATTTTCAATCAGAAGATTTAACTTAAATTTAGAAGAGAAAAAAAAAGGCATAGGGAGAAATAGAAAATATTTATTTTTTCTTTTAAAACAAGCAGAATTCTACAGTTAATACTTAAAAGAATAAAGTAAACTTACATAAATATTCATCTATCCAAAGTAGAGTCTTATTTTAAATTTAAATTCCTCCTAAACCCAGAGCACTGTGTTTATAAAAGTAGAATAGCAGACAGACTTGCCCTTCACTGGAGGGCATGTCATATAGTCCTCGCCTTTTCTGCAAAACCATCAGCTTGGCAGTAGTGACAGATGAACAGCTTACCATTAATTTCCAGTCTTTCATGCCTTCAATCCAAAGGGGGCATATTCTCCACAGGGAGGCATCAAGGTCTTTGCCTTTATTTCTCTTGCATACTCACATTGACTTATAAATCAAGTGCAGATAAGATGAGAGGGCAAATATCAATCTTTTTTTTCCCTGGCCTGTGCCCACTAGCATACTACTGAGGTTTGACTGAAATGATCTTCATAAGCTAGGGAGTTCTCAGTGAGGACAAAGCAACAAAGGAAATCTTAGAGAATATGTGTACATTGATTTATAAGTTAGAAGCTTTGCTGTTACAGTAAGTTAACGGTTGGATTACCAAAAATAATGTATAAAATGACATTATAATTATGAAAAAATATAGAATATAAAGCAATCTGTATTTTTTATAATGGCTAAGAAAGCAGTGATATTTATAATATTTCTTTAGTCTTATTTCCTCCCTTTATTTTAAAGAGCTAGTTTCTTCATAAAATTTTCAGAATTATCCAAAACAACCTATTAGTACATAGGTTTTCTTTGAATTATTATAATTTATAATAGAATTTTGAGAAAATGTTTCACAGAGCATATTTGAAATTGAGTGCTTGATATATTCAGGATTTTAATTACTGTTCCTAATTTGTATATATTCTTTAAATTGTGCATGGTACCTTGTACATTGTCAATGCTTAACAGCAATTGTATTTTTCAAAAGCTACAGTGCTGGTTTGAGTTTAATTATGATGGTAATTTTCTGATAATATTTAAGATGGTTGTAGATATATAATTTTTTGAAAAATTCCTTTGAAGGATTATACCCTGTTGCTTTTAAAAAACTATATTTACAAATTCATGCAATAAAAAGAGGCAAGTTTTGGGGGAAAAGTAAATTAAAATTTTGTCTACTTACAACAAATGGATCTTGTCCTAAAAGGGCAATCAGAAACACTGGGTGATACAAATAATTTTAAACTAAAAATGATCTTATGATTATTGTCAAAATAAAAATGATTTCCTATTTAAGCATGAAGTGTTAAATGTTTGCAGATGTTGATGTACACCTTTCCCCACTGGCCTTTTGCATGTGGCATATCTAGGAATCAGAGATATTCCATTTTCTATCTTTTTATTTTTTTAAGGCTGCAGGCCTCAACTATAAATTACCACTGATGACAAAAGTGGAAGCTAACAGTGGCAAAATTAGGCCCAAAGGCAAAATAATTATATATACAGCCTTCAGCAGTGAGGGAGAGAGCCATCAATCAGCCCCCAATTATTCACTAGTTAATCAGTTCTGCCCTTCCTTTATTGAAGGGTTACAGTGTAATTAAGTTGGCAGCATCCTTTTAATTCATCAAACATACAACACATGGCGGTGTTTGCTGCAATTGGGGGACAGCACCTTTGTGAGTTTGACCCCTACCACTGCTGCTGTAGATGAGGAAAACTTCAGTGGTAAGAGAGAATATTCATGCGACAGCACAGCACAGGGATGATAGTGTCTTCATCCACAGTCCTAAACTTAAAACGACTAAGGAGACACGGTATTACTGAGCACATTTAAATCCATATTCCATGAGACATGTGGCAAATACTCTCAATGCTAACCTTAAATATGTAAATGAATGTGCATGACTGTGTATACTTATGGACATGTGTGTAAATGGCACATAGAACATATGTGACTATAAAGAGATATGGCTGATTTCTGATATGCAAATAAGCACTGGCAACTTCAGAATATCAGATTTAGGAGTATATTCACTTACTCTAATGATACTACCATAGCTCAACCCATTTTAGAGGGGATCCTGTAAACTTTCCCTTAGAATCATTTTATGTGGTACATTGAAAAATGAAACAGGTGTCTTTACAGTCACATATTGTTAGTATAGCTTAAATTTTATCTTGATTTTTGTTCTTAAAATGGTGTGGGGTTTTTTTGTTTGCCCAATATATTTCAAAGTTAATTTGGTATTGTTCCAAAAATTCCTTGCAAAATTCATTCCTATAGAAAATGTTCTACAAAGTCTGACAACAACCTGTAATAATTACAATTGTTAAAATTATTGCTGTCCACATACAACCTCCATTCTTGGAAAGTACAAAAAGAATGATGTTTTTGTATTTAAGGTGCACTGTGTTATTTTTCATAATCACTATATATTTAGATTATTTTCTCATGTTGCTCAAAATCTAACTGAAAACCATTATATAAAGACAAGTGTACAAATATTTTATTACATATAATTTTATGTAATCTCTACTTAAACAAAAATTAGTAACTTGGAATCCAACTTCTATCAAGAAAAATTCAACATGAAAAGATTCAGTAGAACATAAGAAAAACTGACATTTAATAAGGGGATTTTTCCAACTAAAGGCAAACACACACAACAAGGAAACATTGAAATTGCTGACAGAATAGCTTGCATCATTTTGCACAGTATGCATGAGATACTAAAAAGTCCCTTAATTTACTTTTAGGATCAATGTTTTAGATTGTTATCTTTCAACTTTGTTTACACATAATTTGATTATGGAAATTTGACTGTGTGTTTCTTCATTAAGCAATTTCTAAGAAAATTGAAGGCAGGAATGTTTGTGATGCCTCCTCCTAAACCCCAGCTCCTAGCATTATAGCATGAATATACAGGAAGCTATATATTTTTGTTGAAAGAGTGAAAATAAACCTACATGCTATGCTATCAGTTCAGCAGTTATAAGTAATAATCTAAAGATAAACTTAGGTTATTGATTACATTGATAATGTACACAATCAATAAGTGAATAAAGTTCAAATATATGCAACATTAGTTAAGCAGAGAGCAGAGGTCCAAAGAAAGACTCAAAATATATATTCTTGTTCAAAAAACAGGGAGGGATACAGGTGGAAAATTGGGGGGGGCACTCCTGGGGGTAAATCTAGTATCCAGAAATTATACACAATTTATATTATTTTGTTAAAAATTTGGATGGTTTTTCAAAAATAAAAATTAAAATTAAAAAATAAAAATAAAAAATTTAAAAACCACAAGCTGTTTAGATTGAAAAATTTAAATCATTGGCAAATTTTCCATTCATAAATATAAAACCTTCCCTTTGTTCCTATCGAATTAGATTTAATTGAATTTTGGTCGACTTTAACCAAGAGTAATTTATGTTTTTTTTCTCATTTTTTAAAAATTATGATTTCATGAATTTTCCCCTGATATTTTCACAGATATGCAAATTGAACCTGTAAGTACCTGGGTTTTATTTCTTTCTTTTTTAAAAAAAGAGAGAGGGAGAGTGAGAGAGAGGGAGAGAGAGAGAGAGAATCAATTTTATTTAGTTTTTCATATGGCTTTCGTTGCTCCAAGACTTTGTTGGCTACGTGGTGCTGGGGTTTGAATTCGCCTACTTGCGCATGCCAGGCAAGCGCCGTAGCCGCTGAGCCACCGCTCCAGCCCTGGTTTTTATATCTTAAAAAATAAAAATAGATGCAATGTCGTCCTTATTTTCAGCTTATTTATAATTTCTTCCCTTGTCTTCTGCTTCTCTTTTTGCTTACTTGGTATCCTTTCATTCGTCTTTTATGGGTGTAGTTGTTTTTCTTTCTCCCATGCAAAGATAGATGTTTTTAGAAAAAGCAAACAAAACCTTTCCTTTAGGGAATCATGAATTATCAGTTTGAGCATGCCATTTAAGCAGGAAACTTTCCTTTGATCCTTTTCTTACTCCTGATATGTTCCAGGAAGATTTTCCATTAATGTTGCCTTGCAATTTGCATTTTATTTATGGTTTTCATTTTTTTATTATACTTGATGTCACTGTAATTCTTGATAAATTAGAACAACTGCCCTACATAGAAGTTTTTACATTTAGTTCCTTGTCAGTTACTGAGTTACTGAAAGGAGTTCATTAGTTAAAAAGAATTAAAATGATTGCATTGTTTTACAAAATGTTTTTCAAATACATCTGAAGATAAATATACTGATTTTATTTTTAATATCATTGCTCTCACATGAAGTTTATAATTAGAAACCCTATGTAATATTTTTTGCTAACCAGCTATAATTATGAATAGAAACATCTAATTCTTTGAGTAGAAACTTAAATGGTTCCATCTCTTGTCCAGAACTATCAACTTCTTAAATTTGATATTATTTCTAAAGTCTTATAAGGTTGGTTTTATACTTAAAAAACAAACTGATAAAAAAACAATGGCATAATGATAGTGTCTTAAACATAGAGATTGCTCAAGAAAAATAAGTAAAAACACCACCCACAATTTCTTGGGAATTTCAGAATAAGGCAAACTCAATTATGTTTGTGTGTTCATCTGTATGTGTGTATGTGTGTGTGTGTGTGTGTGTGTGTGAGATATACAGGGGTACTTACCCACTGAGTCATATTCCCAATCCATTTTTCACTTATTTATTTATTTTTATTTTGAGACAGGGTCTCACTACATTGCTTAGGACCTCTGTATTTTGCTGAGGCTGACTTTGAATTTATAATCCTCCTGCCTTGGTTTACGAAGTCCTGGGATTTCACGCATGCACCACCACACATAGCTACAAATTCTTTCTTCAGTGAGTAGATCCTTATCTCATTTCCATTCCAAATGGGTTAAGGACTTAGGAATTAAACCAGATACCTTACAACTGTTAGACAAAAAATAGGATCAACAATCCGCCATATAGGAGTTCGCACCAACTTCCTCAACAAGGCTCCCACAGCACTAGAAATGAAACCAAGAATCAATAAGTGGGATGACCTTAAACTAAAAAGCATCTGCACAGCTAAGTAACTATGTAACAACTTTAAGAGAGAGCCTACAGAATGCAAAAATATTATGGCCATTAGCTCCTCCAACAGGGGCTAATATCCAGAATGTACAAAGAACTCAAAAAACTTAAAACCAAAAACACAAACAGCACAATCAATAAATGGACAAAAGAACTAAACAAATTTCTCAACAGAATGAATACAAAGGACAATAAATATATGAAAAAATATTCAACATCTCTAGCAATCAGAGAAACACAAATCAAAACTTCATTAAGATTTCACCTTACTCCAATAGAATGGCAAATATGAAGAATACAAACAACAACAGATTCTAGTGAAGTTCTGGGGAGAAAGGAACTCTCATTGATTATTGGTGGGACTGTAGTGTAGTACAATCACTCTGGAAAACATTATGCAGACTCTCCCAAAATTTAGGGATGGAACCACCACATGATCCAGCTACTCCATTCCTGGGTACTTTCTGAGAAGAAATAAAATTGGTATATTAGAGTGACAAAGCTCCATCAATGTTTATAGCAGCACAATTCAGAATAGCTAAATTATGGAATCAACCCATATGTCCATCAATAAATGAATAGATCAAGAAACTACACACACATACACACACACACACACACACATACACATACACACTGGCGTTCTATTCAGTTATTGAAAATAATAAAATTGGGTTGGAGTGGTGGTTCATTGATTATGGTGTTTGTCCAGCATGTGCAATGTGCAAGGATGATGGTTCAAACCCTAGCACCTCCTACAAATTGAAGTGCTGAAGCAACAAGGTCCACATGAAAAACTGAATAAAACTGATTCTCTCTTTAATCTCTCTCTCATTATTTCTTTCTCTTTAAAAAAGAAAGAATAAAACTATGGTCTTTGCCAGTAAATGGATGGAAATGGAGAAAATTATGCTATGTGAACTTAGCCAAACTTAAAAAATCAAAGGTCAAATATGTTCTCTCATATTTGAAAGCTAGAGTAAAACTAAAGAATGGGTGGGAGAGAGTTAAACTTATACAATAGACCCATCTAACTCTATTTAACTTAAAATTTGAGAGAAGTCTAGATTTGTGGATGGGGGAGAAGGAAGGAAGAAGGAAGTATGGGAGAAAAATGGGGGATATAAATACTGTATGGTATACTTTGCAAACCTGTGATGCAGAATAGTACATATGCAGGCATTTAAAACTGGAAAATGCAAAAAATATTATATATAAATAAATTTATATATGTAATTAGGGGGAGATCAGAGGTGATAAGAGATAGGTGGTGGAGTAAAGGAGAAAGAGTGGGACTAAATTATATTGTCATAATGTGCATATATGAATGTTTAACAAAGCCTTTCAACTATGTAAAATATAATGCACCAACAAATAAATTAATAAAATATACAATTTTTGTTTTTCATATATTTTGAGATATTGCAAGTTAAAGTATCCCTTAAGAAGAACACTTACATATTTTAAATGGCCATGGAGATTAAAAAAAAAGATAAGGTCCTCCATTATTCATTTTAGTAAACAGGACAGAATCCAATCATTTAAGAACATGAGTCCTAGTTTTCTCATATTTATTGTAAGGAACTTTTCACTTCTTCAGTTAGGTTGTTTACCATATTTTTCTTTTTATTTCTGTTTTTGTTTATGAGTGGATGTTAATGAAATTTTTTCATGCCTTTTTTTTGGAAAATAAATTGTTGTTGCTCGGAAATCTACTGATTTTATGTTTAATTCATAAGGCCCAATTTCATTTATTTATAACTTTCAGTAATCTTTGGTAGAAGGGTTAGGTTTTTCTATGTATAGGAGTATATAATCTTTAAACAGGGAAAATTACACTTCCTCCTTTCATATTTATTTTCCCTTTTTATCTTTCTCTTGCCTTATTCCTCTAGCTAAAATTTCAGGAATTATGTTGAATAAGAGCAGCCAAAATGAATGCCCTAACTACTTCCCGAACCTAAGATCTTTGAGTTTCTCCCCATTTGGTATGACATTGACTATAGGTTTGTTATATATAGCCTTTATGACGCTAAGGTATATTATCATTTAATATCTAATCTATTCAGGAATTTTTTCATGAAGGCACCTATAATCTTATGAAATGTTGTCTCTGCATCTATGTAGATATTATTTTTATGCTTCATTATATTTATGTGATGCATTACACTTCTTGATTTGCATCCTTATATCACTGGAATGAAACCAACTTGATTGTTATGTATGGTATTTTTGATGTGCTGTTGAATTCGATTTCATACTCTTTGGTTGAAGATTTTTGCATCTATGCTTATCAAGAATGTTTATATATAACTTTTATTTTTGTTGTTCTATACTTGCCAAGTTTTGAAAAAAGTGTGGTTTTGAATTCATATAAATAGTTTGGAAGGGTTCCCTTTCTTTAAGTCTTAAGAATACTTTGAAAATCATTGGTGTTAAATCTTTTCCAAAAGTGTGGTAAAATTAAGCAGTCAGTTCCTGAGTTTTTATTCTTTGAGAGAGAGAGAGAGAGTGTGTGTGTGCACATGTGCATGTGTATGTGTGAGAGAGAGAGAGAGAAAGAGAGAGAGTAAATTCTTTTCATATGGTTTTTGTTTTTCCTTTATTTATTTTTGTATGCAGTGGTAAGAATCAAACCCAGGACCTCACACATGCCAGGCAAGTACCACAGAGCCACCTCTCCAGTCCCCTGAGTTTTTCTTAAAAGGAAGAATTTTTATCAGTGATTTATTTTCATAATCTGTTGTTGGTCAGTTCAGTTTTTAATAATTTCTTTGATAAATTGTTTCTTTCATACTGTCCTGAAATTTGTCCATTTTTTCCTTATTTTAAAATTTGTTAGCATGTACATTTAAAAATAATCCAATACGAAGTATAAATTCGGTAGTATCAGTTATAATGTCTCCTTTTTATCTCTAATTTGTTTTACTCATATGAGCCTTCTGTGTTTTTTATGTTATTAACCTAACTGTACAATTTCCAATTTTGTTTAACTTTCAAGGAATGAACTCACCATTTATTATGTCATTGATCTTATTTATGTCATTTTTTGTTTTTTTGTTTGTTTGTTTTTTACCTGAAATTGAACTCAGGGGCACTTAACCACTGAGCAACATCACTAGCCGTTTTTATTTTTTATTTGAGACAGGTACTCAATAAGTTGCTTAGGGCCTTGCTAAGTAGCTGAGACTGGCTTGAAGCTCGCTGTCCTCCTGCCTAGCCTCCAGAGTACAGGGATTACAAATGTGTGACACTGTGCCTGGCCCACTGATCTTTTATACAGTTAATTTAGTTTTTAATTCACTTGTGCTCTTTTCTTTATTATGCTTTTCTTTCTATGGCACAAGTATAAGAAGTTGTTGGTTTTAGAAGCCCTTATGGTTCATCATTCATTTATTTCAGATATTTCTATTATTTTATATAGGCACTCATTGCTTTAAACTTCCACAGAGAAAGGGAGAGCGTAAGAAGACTGAGATGAGAAAAGATATAAAAGGGTATATTTTTGCATCTCTGAGATACTGAATATTTGCTGGCAATTAATAAAACTGGAGAGTTCCAAAAAAAAAACCAAAAGGAGATCAGTAAAAGAAAGAAACTATGGAGTAGGAGGAGGTGTGGGAAGGGGGACTTGCTGGGGAAGGATATTGGACAAATTACATCGCCACGTTGTATGGATATAAGAATATGTAATAAAAATACCATTGTTATGTTCAACTATAATGCACCAATAAAACAGAAAAAATAACATTTCATTCAAGAGCTATAGAAAACACATATTTTTCAACAACATATGGAACTCTCTTGAATACATTATGTATTAGGCCACAAAAAGTCAACAATATCAGAAAAGATGAAATTATGTAAATTTTCAGAATGCAGTGGAATGAAACTTGAAATAAACAGCCACAGATACTTTAGAAATTATAGAATACTTGAAGACAAAACAGCCCGAGGGATGAAGCAAACAATCAAGCATACAACAAGCAAACATATAAAGCAAACAATAAGTCATTAAAGAAGAGAAATGATAAGTTTATAATTTTCTTGAAAGACAACAAAATCTGTGTGGTATATCAAAGGCAGTATTAAGGTGGAAGTTCTACTCTGCTAGACTTCCATTAATTCCTCTATCAATTTGTATTTGAATGATTCTTTGTGTAAACTTATCTTTCCCTCCCCCTTTCCTTTATTTTACTTTAGCTTTCATATATGAGACATAACATTCAACCTTTGAGTTTCTGAGTTTGGCTAATTTCACTTAGCATGATATTCTCCAAAACATCTGTTCAGTCTATTTGGCTTAGAGTGTAGTTTAACTCTGATATTTGTTAAAATGTTGTCTGAATGATCTACCCATTCAGGAGGGTAAGGTTTTGAAATTTCCAATATTAATGTATTATACCTATATTTGTCTAAAATTTTAATAGCTTTTATTGCATAAAATTGAATATGCTGCAACAAATCCCATCATTATTCTCAATTATAATGCACCAATAAAAATGTGGAGCAAGTTGCTGTTTTAAAAAATAAAATCTCGATCTTTTTAAATGTAAGACAAAAATTGAGTTCTCTTAAATAAGTACAAACAGATTTGTAATGATTACATCTTGATTAATTCATCATTTAATCATCTTCTTTTGCTCTTCTTACAGTTCATTTTCTCTTAAACTCTATTCAGATATAGGGGTGATATGTTTCCAAATTTCTTTTTCTTAGAATATCATCGTTCATCCTTTCACTTTAAGTTTTTTGTCCTTACCAACGAAGTAAGTTTTCTTTTTTTAAGTTTTTATAGTCAGCATATTGCTGGGTTTTGCCTTTTAATCCATTCAGTCATACTATCCTTTAACTGGAAAATGAAGACAATGAATATTTAAGTTAGTATTCAAAGGTATGGATATTTGTCTTTTTGTTGATTTTCTTCAAGATGTTTTCTATAGTTTTGCCTCTTGCTTCTAGTCTTTCTTTCTAGTTTAATAGTTTACTTATTGATAATGTTTCATTTTTTCTCTTTCTAATTTTCATATTTACTGTTTGTGAGATTTATATTTTAATAAGCTAGCACTTGAATGATTATCTTGCTTCTATTTCTGGGTGCCAAAATCCTTTAAGTGTTACTTTTCTTTTGTGGGATTGATCTGGCCATTATGAATTCCCTAAGTTTTTGCTTACCCTGAATGATATTTATTTCTTCTTAAATTCTAATAAAATCCTTGCTGAGTATAGAAGTATTTGTTGGCAGTTAGTTTAAGACTTAAAACACATCATTCCATGCTTTACTTGCCTGTAGGATTTCTGCTTAGAATCCTTTTAGCATTAATTTCTTTAGTTCCCTATATATTCTGGATATTAGCCCTCTGTCCGAGGTGTAGCAGGCAAAAATTTTCTCCCATTCTGTGGGTTCTCTGTTGATGTTCTCAACTAGATCTTTAGCTGTGCAGAAGCTTTTTAGTTTAATTGCATCCCATTCATTTAATTTTGATTTTATAGCATGTGCCATAGGAGTTCTATTAAGGAAGAAACTGCCGACTCCTATAAGGTGTAGTGTTGACCCGACTTCTTTTTCTAATAAATTTAAAGTTGTAGGCTTAATATCCAGGTCTTTGATCCATTTTGATTTAATTTTTGTGCAGGGAGAAAGATAAGTATCCAGCTTCAGTTGTCTACAAATGGCTGTCCAGTTTGTCCAACACCATTTGTTGAACAGGCTATCTTTCTTCCACACTATACTTTTGCCCCCTTTATCAAAGATCAAATAGTTAAAGATATGAGGGTTTGTCTCAGGATCTTCTATTCGGTTCCACTGGTCTTTGGTTCTGTTTTGATACCAATACCATGCTGTTTTTGCTATTACAGCTCTGTAATATAATTTCAGGTCAGGGATTGAG
>PVKS010049927.1:0-11766 GCA_004027875.1 Aplodontia rufa
GGGGGCAATCTCAGGCTTCCAAAACACATTGTTCATTTGAATGCAAATAATGTAATTTTATCACTTATGTTTTATATGATCAAAAATCATTGGAGACTATATTCACTTTATTACAGCAAACTACCCTACTTTAAAAATAGATTGCCTTTGTATATAGTAGATGGAAGATTTCCAGTATTAGAATCCTTTCACAGAAACCTGCCTCCATGGCACTGTGTACACCTTTACAGACAAGCACACAAACTATGTCTAGGTTTATATAAGACACAAGGAAAATTTCTTTATGAGGACAGGCCTCTGTTCCAAGCTTTTCATGTTATATAAGGAGCTGCTTTGCCTGTCCTTCCTGCAGTAATTTCAGATCTAAGCTTTATACTCCACTCAGGAGTTTTTATTAGTTGTCTTCTTTTCCCACCCTTTTTAAAGAATGGATTGACTCAGTTTTTTGATGGCAACACCACAGGGTGGGAGTGAATATGGGAGTGGGCAGGGTGGGAGAAAGGGAGGAGGAGGAAGAAGAGAAGGAGGCGGAGGAGGACAAGGTGGGTGCCAAGAGCTGAATCACAGCCATGTGAGTAATCTTAGAGGCTTTTTTTCTTCCTAAGGGTATGAATCAAATTAAGCTTGTTTTTGCTGTGGGTGAAGGAAGGGGAATATAATAATAGCGTGAATCAGACCAATTATCAAATATGTGGCACTCACTAAAAATTAATTACAACCACTGATTTCTCTCGCCAAGTCTGCCAAAAGACGCCGGAGAGCTTTTGTTAATCACGATAATCCTTGACAAAAATTCTTAAGGGTTTGAACTCGATTATCACCCTCTTCCCTTTCAAAATTTCCTTTTACATGTGAATTTCAGAAACAGGAATTATTTTCAAGCTTCTGTGAGATAATCTTTGGCCCTTGGAGATGCGTGTGAAAACAACGAGGATTATTCTGGTTAGCAACCAGGTTATACACTATCTAGCCACAAGCATGGCAAGTAAAATACTGAATTTATAAAAACAATCACTCAAAAAATGAGTTTAACCTCCCAAAAGCATTCATGAAATAAGGAACCCTCATGAAAAAGTGGGCATTCCTGTCCCAACAGAACAAAACTGTCATAGGAAACTTTTAAACTGCCTTAGGCATAAATAAGGAAATCCTCATCAATTTAAGAATTTACTAGAATACAATTTAAAAACACATGAAACCATTTTGGGGGAATTTACAAACAGATAGAAAAATTGGCTATCTAGGAAGAAGGGCTTGAACAATCAAATCATACTTTCTACCCCTGGGCAAGCTATACATGAATGAAGTCGAGGGCTTTTAATTTTTTTTCTTCCCACAGTACTGGGGATTTGACCCAGGGCCTTGCCCAAAATAGACATTATACTGAGCCACATCCAGACTTAACTGGCTTATTTTGACTCTATTGAGAGAATGCAGCATTTTAATTACATCAATAAGCTAAAATGCATCATGTTACTGGTTACCTACTTAAGATTTTCTTTTCTTTTAAACTGAAGTATACATATTCTCCATGTAGGCAAATATTCTCATGAATTTAATGCCCTTACAGAATGGTCAGCACACAGGACCTCACACAAAACAGTACCTTTATCACATTATCAAATATCACATTATTTGTGATAGTACCTCCATTTCGGTCTCTACATAAATTATGTTAAGACTATTCTGAATAAGTCCAGGTTTTTAGACTTCTCAATTTTTATGCTTTCCCCTGATTTGTAAATATTAATCTGTAACAATGAGCTATTTGGAGATTGCAATCTGTATGTCCAAGTTTACATTTCTCTGAAATCTGGAAACATTAGTAAAGATGAATTTACAAAATCCACAAAGATATTATCAATATTGAGTTCATATAAAATGGACCATATGTTTTAATTTGTATTTTAGTCCCCACCCCACCCCCACTCTTTTAAAAAATGTTCTAAATAGTAATTACAGGGGAAAAACATGTCTCATCAATTCTCAAAGTTTGAGCACTGTGAAAAGAGTACTTGAGCAATCTGCATGACTTTTTCACACTCCAGTACACCAAATGTTGAAGGCTTGAGATGATGGTGGGCGGGAGGACTGCCATTCTGATGGATTAAATGGGGAGAATCAGAAGTCTCAAAGGTACCATTGATCAGTCATTTAAGTATGCTCATGTCATCTGATTCTCTCACTCAGCAATAAAAGGATTCAAAACAGCAGCAATGACAACTTAGGGAGCAGGCACCTCAGCAAGGATGGTGGTAGAGATGGATGTTAAAGATGGTAGAGGTGATTTAGCCTGAGAGGAGATGAAGTAGAAGTCAGACGAAACAGAACATAAAAAGTAGTGTTCAGACTGGGGAGTTAAGCAGATCAGGGCCCCTCACAATGCAGATCACATTCCAGAAAAGCCCATGAATAGAAGATAATAAGGAGTACCCAAAACAATGGAAGGGAATCACAGAAATGGGAAAGAGAAACATTTTTATAATGAGCTTTGATTTTCAATCTTGGATCTACCAAGTTCCTACTATCATCATTTTCCTATAAGAGACCTCTCAAATCACTCACTAATTTACAGGATCCACCATTATCATCTTTCCAGGATGGGGACAATTCACTTTTTAAAAAACATCTGCAGCCTGTTAAGGAGGTACTGTAAGGAGGTAACAAGCAAAACGGAGGTGGGTGGCTGAAAATTTGGAAGACAAGGCACAAAGGTTGTTTGATGTGTGGTAAGAAAAGCCCTATCCTGCACAAAGGAGACTGAGACCCTAAGGGCCTCAGGGAGAAGCTGGAGTAGAGACCAGGCAGGTAACTGGGCTCAGGGAGATGGTTAGGGAACCCGACCCTAATGAGTGGTTTAACTTTACATTCCTTCCAACTGTGTTTCCAGAAATCTATGTTGACTTATTTAAAATTTCTCAAATAGCATTTTAAATCACTCAAAAATTATCTCTTCAAAGAAAGCAATACTAAAGCAATAACAAGTCAACGAAGAGTTCATCTATCGAAGTGTTTCAGGCCACAAATTTATCCTTGAAAATGTTTTAACAAAAACATTGATTGTTGTGACAATCAATGTAGGAGTCCCTCTACAGCACCTGTGTCTCTTGTTTGGCCACCTGTGATCAGGAACCGTACCCCTAAAGTGAGATGTCTGGTTTTATATGATAAAACTACCTTTTCTATCTGTTGCTCAATATTTATTTAAAACTGAATGTGCTCGAGATTTTTGTGATATGTCAACTTGGGAAGAAAACTGGGTGATGGATACCTGAGACCACTCTGCACTATTTTTTATAACTTCTAAGGAGCCTATAATTATTTCAAAAAAAAAAAGCAAAGCCAGTTACTATCAGAAAAAGCTACTCTCAAACTAATTACAAAAAATGAAAAGTCAAACCTCACTACTAGATAATTAGTCCCAATCCTGCCAGTTCTCCACTGAACACTGGAGAAAGCCATTCAGCAGTGAAACCAAGAAAACCTAATACAAATGCCTAGGCAACTCTCTTTTTTCCTTGTTTAATTCAAGTTGAAGAATGATGTTTATTATCTTAAGACTAAAATGTAAACAAGTAACTCTAAATGAAAAAATTAAGATTTATAAATCAGCTTTCAAAAGACCCATACTATTTTATCCAGCTTAAAGACTGTTAATTTTAAGACCCTTCAATATTTTTTATACAATTAAGAATCAAATTTCACCAATTAACTATGATGCAATGCCTTATAGACATTCTTGGGTGGCAGTCGAACTAGTTTGACAAAGTTTGTTCTGGAGGGATTTGGCAATATCTTCTGCCTTCATTTGCACTGCTTTACACACAACATGTAACACAGCTTTAGTTACTTCTTTCTAGTTACT
The DNA here is from genome assembly GCA_004027875.1 of Aplodontia rufa. Lineage (NCBI taxonomy): Eukaryota > Metazoa > Chordata > Mammalia > Rodentia > Aplodontiidae > Aplodontia > Aplodontia rufa. The sequence continues at coordinate 3,866 of PVKS010049927.1, forward strand.
GCTTTGAAGGTGGAATTTGTCATTGCCCCGACAATGAACATTTGCTTCACTAATACCAACTTAATTCCCTGCCTTACTGTATACACACTGATGTTGTTTTAATGTCAATATAATTTCATTTCAAAAAGAGTAATTTTTATGAGAGCAATACAATTAGCAGACATACGCAGTATATTTAGCAACAATAATGCAAACAACTCAATTGAACTGTTAGCCATGTAAACACCTATGGTCAAATTTGTGGATGTGTGGGCAACAGCAACTGTATCAAGACTACTACGGGGCGGGCTGGAGCGGTGGCTCAGTGGTTTCGGCGCTTGCCTGGCAAGCACGAGGACCCGGGTTCAAACCCCAGCACCATGTACACAACTGAGTGTTGGAGCAACTAAGGCCATGTGAAAAACTAAATAAAGTTGTTTCTCTCTTTCTCTGTCTCTCTCACTGTCCCTCTCTCTTAAAAAAAAAAAAGACTACTACGGGGGGAAATGATCAAATACCAGGGGAATAGACAGAATGTCTTTGGCTAGAATGTATTCCAGACTGAACAAATCTTTATTTGCTATAATCTATTTCTGGCCAATTGTCCCAAAAAATCAATGAATTATTTATTTTAAAACTTCTTAATGGAGGCTGGAGTGGTAGTTCGGTGGTTACCGTACTTGCCTGGCATGTGTGAGGATTCAGGTTCGAACCCCAGCACCACACACACAACAAAATGTCAGAACAACAAAGGCCACATGAACAACTAAATAAACCTGATTCTTTGTCTCTCTGTTCCTCTTTCTAAAAAAAAATCTTATTGAATATTTACTTTTTCAGGACAGGTGCTAGGTTCAGGAGAAATGGAGCTGAACAAGAGATAGTCCCTGCCCTAAGGGACTAGTTCCACTTGGGCAGGGAAGGAAATACAATCAACTATATCCAGAATATACGAGCCAGTAATGAGTGCTCAGACAGAACAGAAAAGGCAAGAAATCCTGGGTGCAAGTGGTGGGGTGGGTTGTTTTCTTTAAGGTTACCAGTGAAAGATGATATCCCTGATCAAGGAGACAAAGAAGTGGTTCCATGAGTATCTGGGGAACAAATGAGGGTTACAAAGCAGGAAGAATACACTGAAGTGAGAATGTGCCTGATTGATTATAGGGACAATAAAAAGGCTAGTACCACCAAAGCAGAATGAGCAAGGGAGAAAGAAGAGAGACATGGGATTGGGAATGATTAGGCTGGGAAACCATTGGAGAACAGAACATACAGTGTTTCACAGTCCACACTGTCTTTACAAGGGTTATGGGTCTTTACTCTGAGAAATATAAAACCAGAAAAGTGGAATGACCTAGAAATCTTTGGAGGGTGTGATGGACATCATTCTGTTATTGTAACAAAATACCTGACATAATCAACTTAAGGTAAATTTATTTCTGTCTCACAATTTTGGAGATTTCAGATAAGGTCAGTTGGCCCCCTTTGCTACAGGCCTGTGGAAGCACAACGTTAAAGAAGTAGTGGTAGAGTAAAACCACTCACGTCACAGCCAGGAAGTGAAAGAGGTTAAGAAAAGTGGGGTGGTGAGGTTGGGGATGTGTCTCAGTGGTAGAGTGTTTGCCTAGCATGCACAGGGCCCCAAGTTCGATCTCCACTACCACAAATAAATAATTATATGAAAAGACATTATAAAAAAAGAAAATAGAGGGGATTCCACAACCTCCTTCAAGGGCTCAGTGACCTAAAGACCCCCACTTTTTAAAGTTCCATTACCCCCTAAAGCCATACCTGTGAACCAAGCCTCTAGCACAGGGGTATTTGAGAGACATCCAGATTCCAACTATACCAGAAGGTGACTCAAAAAGGTAGAATTGAACAGGGCACCCAGTTGATTAATCCAGTTGACAGATAACAGTGGCCTGGTCTATGTTGCAGACGTGGAGATAATGCACAAGTAGTGCAGGCTGGGTATGATGAGAGGGAAGATGCGCAGAGGGAAATGTAGATATAGACATGTTAGGTTTGAGAAGCAAACAGACAAGCAAAAAGAGATGTTGAAAAGGTATTTGAAATTGAGCAGAGAGTTCTGAGATGTCAGTATCAGTGTTTAACTTACATTCCAAGTCAAGACTCCAGAGATTTTAACTCTGGGAATAAGGATAGTCAGAAGTGGTAGGAGCACTGAGGCACTTGAAGAGGTGGAGGTGACACCAGGAAGATCAACCAAGGGGACTGGGAAGGAAAACCCTCCCAGTATGCAGAATGCTAAGTGTGGTATCAGGAGGTCAAGTAAAGAAAATAAAGAGGACATGATTTCCTGGGTCAGATCTTGCTGACAGGCTAGGGAATCAACCCTGAATTAAAAATATGGAACTCTTAGTTTGTCTTGATAGGGGCCATTTCCATTTTGCGGGGAGAAAGAGAACATAAATCATCACTGCAGTGAGGCCTACAAAGCATAGGAGGATAAGTATGTGAGGCACTATGCAGAGACCACTCTTTCCAAGAGAACTCTCACAATAACTGGAGGGGAATGTGGGAGGAAGAACGTATTACAATGGGGAACACACACACACAACTGCAGGAGCCTCAATTGGCAGACACATGATGGCAACCGGTGGGCAGAACAGAAAAATAACTTACAAGCACCCACAAAGGACACCAATAGGCCCACAAGTAAGACCATGCAGGAGTTTTGTTCCATCGGTGGGTAATTTCTATGTCATATATTTATTTAGGAACTGCTTTTCACACATGTATTTTTCAGTTCTCCTTTAGGACATTTTATTGTTGCTGTTGCCACACTGGATAAAGCCCTGAGCACCAATCCAAATTTTATAAAGTAACTAAGAAACAGAAACACCTTGTTGATGTTACCTAGAGTGATCTGTGGCTATATATTGATAAATATCTCGCAAATAGTAAACCACAAGCATCAACAGAGTTGTGAGTGATAAAGGGTGCTTGCTTTTTGTTTACACAGCAAGGAATACACTGTACACTAAGTGCACTGTATTGATACAGCCAGGTGTAGTGGCACCCCCGTCTTACCCAAAAAACTTAGTAGGCCAAGGCAAGAGGACCACAAGTTCAAGGACAGGCTGTGTGAGTGAGACTGAATCTAACAGTAAAAAATTAAAAAGGAACAGGGATGTAGCTCAATGGTAGAGTACCCCTGGCTTTAGTCCCCAGTAACCAAAAAATAAATGTTATCAATGCTAATACTACAAAAATCTACTACAAACAAAAGCGTATCTGCATGTTTTATATCTTATTCACATTGTTTGAAAACACCCAACTACATGGCTTATACAGATCCATCACCTGGAATTACAAGACAAACATCAGATTGAGTGTGTCTCTATTGGTGATACCTATAGAAAAAATCAAGATGCCTTTCAGAAGATGGCAAGGTAGAGCCAATCTGTGGCGACACAATAGAGGTTGACCCAAGTTCTAGGAAAATGAGGACCATCAGACCTTACCACTGAGCAAAGAGAGCTATAAACAAAATAGTTACCTGCACAAGAAATTATCAATTATTGCAAAACTTAATTGTGCCAGGTAATTAACTTTGTAAAGCAGCACCAAAATTGTTGTAACAATGACCTTCAAAAAAGAAAAAAGATAAATCAATTGTTGCACACGAATTATCCTAGAGGCAGGACAGTAGATTTAAGAATACAGACTGCCTGGGGCCAAATACCAACTCCACCAATTACATGCTGTGTATCATTGGGCAATGACTGAATGTCTCTGTGCCAAAGTTTTCTGTCTCTCGTATAGCCAATAATACCTGTTACATAAAGGTTATGGGGAGGATAAACTTGATTGTTATACGCATTCATTACTACAAAGTCAAATTTCCACACACCTTCAAATTTCAAACTGGCCACATAAAATGAGCTGGTAGTAGTGTGAGGACATTGGAAGGAACTCATAAAACCAGGGCACAAGGATGTGACATATCCGGAGACACCAAATGTACTACCAATTTTGAAAACAATAGGTACTTAACTTGCATAAATCATTTTTAAATTGATTTAATATATAAGCATAGCTACAGTGAAAACAACAATGAAATAAACTGTATGCTTGTCTCGAGGCCCTTTTATCTGAGGTTTCCTGATCTCTTAAACAATTACAGAGTCTCATTGGCATAAAACATCATAGGAGATTCAAACCTATGAAGAAACTACTGTGAGGGCTCTGCCATATGGAATCCCTAAAACTAAAAGAAAGAGATCTAGAAAAGTCTATTGCCTGGTCTAAGAATAAACAAATAGCAAAGAGTGGGGCAAGCAAAAAAAAAAAAAACCCCAAGGCTACTGTCTCCTAGTTCACTCATCTTTTCATCTCCCTGAGAGATTTGGAGTCTACTCTGAAAGATACTATCTGTCCAATGAGAGATGTTATAAGCATAGCTGTTCTTCTTCTTTTCTGTCTTTACAATGTTGTGGATGGAACACAGGGTCTTGAAAATTCCAGGCAAGAGCTCTACTACTTAGTATAATTTCTTAACTGCAGAGCCTGCATGTTTCTGAAAGGACTATGTTCCTCACCCTAATCCTTGTCAAAGTGCCCAGCCATCCCTGAGTTCCTCCACATCAAGTGACTCAAAGCTCCTACAGATGTTTTGGTCAGGTCTGCCTCCATCTTGAACTATACATTTGGACTCAGACTTGAGAGAAATGAAAGGAACCTGACAGATGAGTAAACCAAACACATGATGGTATGGACACCTCCCCTTTCCAGAACTATACCAAGTTTTAGAATGAGCATGGGAAAGATGAACCCCAAGAAGAGGTATGCATATATAAAATCTTTATTGCTGGTAAACTCTATACTCTGTAAATTTAGTAAATGAAATGTTCATTTGCTCCTGAAAAATACATTTATTTTCAACCTTGATAATGTGCAGTGCCATGACTTGGAGGTGGGACAGTAGACAAATACATGACAGAGAATTTGTGTTGTTACTGTAGAGGATCAGGTATGAAGATTAGAAAAGATTACACAGGGGATGCAGCTTGGTGCCTAGCATGTGCAAGGCTCTGGGTTCCATCCCCAACACCATGAAAACGAAAGAAAAGGAAAAGAAAATTAGGATAATCTAAGGGAACGTGTGGGCACAAAATCAGTGATACCAACAATACCTTAGCTTTGTGATGCATTCCCTCTTCAAATAAAATTTATGACAAAGCCCTGCAAGTATTTTGAAAAAAACCAGAAAAGCCCCTATAGGCAACTCAGGTTTCTGCAACCTCAAATCCCAGCCTTCAGAGAAGGAGAGGCAGGGTGTGCTTTCCAAACTGAGCAGTAAGGAAAGGACCCACTCAGCAGGAAGGAACCCTAAGACATAAGTGTGGAGGCAGGAATGATGCCCCAGGTGAATTACAGAAACTAAAAACAGCAGGATGATCACAGATGGAAGATTCAGGGATGGAAAAGTTAGAAAAAGCAGGTGCCACAATTTCTCCTTTCTAACAGGAATATGAATCCTGAATATTACCAAAGCATCAATCCCTGGCAAGGAAAACAATATGGAACTCCACTTTCCATCCCAACCTATCTTCTTGGCCCAGCTTTCACCCAAGCCTTCCAATTCCACAGAATAATCCCTATTATGAAAAGAATATGGGCTTTTTTGGGGGTGCCGATAATGCGCCTACAAACATGGTAAATGTTCTTAAAACCCGTTGGATCTTCTGTAAGAAATGTGGCAAACACCAGCCCCACACAACACAAGAAGGGCAAGGATTCTCTGTATGCACAGGGAAAGCTGCAATATGACAGGAAACAGAATGGCTATGGCAGGCAGACTAAGCCAATTTTCAGGAAAAAGGCTCAAACTAAAAAGAAGGTCTTGCTAAGGCTTGAGTTTATTGAGCCTAACTGCAGATCTAAGAGAATGCTGGCTATTAAGAGATGCGAGCATTTTGAACTGGGAGGAGATAAGAGAAAGGGTCAAGTGATCCAGTTCTAAGCTTGTTTTATTGTTAAGATAATGTTGAGGTTATATTAAAAAAAAAGAAAATAATATGGAATGAGGGTAATCCCAAGATATCCCCAAAGGGTAAAATAACTAATACAGGAGACAGAGAGGCCAGGGAAAGGTTACATAACATATGCCCATGTTTACCACAACAGACACTTCTTTCTCAGCATCCCATTCCTCCACCCTGCCTTCCTCACTATGATTTGGATACAGGCCCAGGGAGCTGAATTGCACAGTTTTGCAAGAAAGAAACATTTCAAAGTTTATGACCATTTAGGCCAAAGAGAACATGCCTATAGGCCAGTTGGTAATTCTGAACTTAAGCAGGGGTCTGTCTTGCCTACTTCACTAGTTTCAGCATCTTGCATAGTGTGTAACATAATTATGTACTCAATAAAGAACACTAAGGGGATGGAGTGGTGGTTCCAGCACTTGCCCAGGATGCAGGCGTACACGAGTTCAAATCCCAGCACCACATACACAATAAAGTCTCAGAGCAACGAAAGCCACATGCAAAAAAAAAAAAAAAAAAAACAAAATTGTTTCTCTCTCACTGTCCCTCTCTTTAAAAAAAATAGAAAAAACTCTTAAATTAGTGTATCAGGAACAGGTATAAGACTACATAGCATTTTCTAAGCCAAATTCTTTTGTCCCTCTTCCATTAGGGAACTGTACACCTCAGCAGATGTACACGGAATAGTAGGTTCAAAGTAAAGAGAAACCTACTTGTAAATTATTCACCAGGTCACTATTAACAGTGCCATATTGCTGTCCACATGCCAATAATATTTACCTCAATCTCAATCTAATTATTTCTGTCCTCTTTTGCCTTTCACCTTCTTCAAATACCTTATTCAGGATTAAAATAAACAAAAAGAAAATTCAAAAGCCACAAGGTCACAAGCTCAGAATTCGGCATGTTGCTCACTGGTGGAATGCTTGCCTAGCTTGCAGGATGTTCTCAACATGTCTAGTACACAGGGTTCCATCTCCAGCACCACAAGAAACAATAACAAAACAGGAATACAATTTGACACAATAGTTCCAAAGATGATCCTAGCAATCTAGAGAGTAGGCAGAGATATTCTTTCTAGTTCTTTGGTAAGAATCAGGGTTCTGAAATCCAGAGGCCCCAAGACTAGATCTTTGTGACCTACTACTCCTATATGGAACTGTGGATACAGTTTACAGGGTGACAACTCTATCAAAGGTGTATCTTAAACATACATAGGAATAAGAAGCTCTCCAGTAGTCCCATGAGGATAACAGCAGGAATCCAACCACTAAAATAAGACATTTAAATCAGGACAAAGACCAAAGTGTCCCTGAAATTAGCAGAATCTGGAATTGCGAAGAATACAAAATTATTGATCCCAGAGCTGCATGGACACAATACTACAATGATGGTAATGCAGCCAATGGCCGAGGACAACAGAAAGTGTGAGCCAACTTTTATTAGAGTGTTGGGGAAGGGTGAGAATGTCATTGAAGGGGATTTGCAAGGGACATGATAAATAGGACAAACCTCTTCACTGGAGCCCACTCACCACAGTTAAGGAATTTCTATGTGTGTCACACCTGGAATACTCATTTCTATTACCTTCATCTTCCACTCATGGGGGCCATCCATTTGGTCTCAAAGTATATTCAAATATTCTCCAAACTTTTAAAGAACACTAATCATTTTCCCCTTACATGATGTTAAGTTTATCGATTTCTACTGTCTCTTTAAAACTATATTTATGATGGAAGTTCTCAAAGCATAAATAAAAACAGATAAAAAGAACCCGACATGTACCTTTGATTTCAAAATCCACCCATTTTGCTACTCTTGTTTCATCTAACCCCTCTCATGCTGATTTCATTCCCTCATTTTAAAAGTTAATACAATTAGTATCAAGAAGTTAAGTGCCTCACTCAG
>PVKS010049928.1:0-11765 GCA_004027875.1 Aplodontia rufa
GCTGGTAGGTTTCTATTCCCCAAAACCAATGCTGAGATCAGAACTGGTGATTCATAATGCCTTTTCCCAAAACGCACCTTAAAGAACTGATGAGAAGCCGGAGATCTCCTGATCAGTCACGGGGGTGCAATGGAAGCCTTTTGTCTTCAGGACGCCATCTTGAAGAGCGAAATCCAAAAGCTTTTTTTTTTAAAAGAGAGAATGACAGTGAGAGAGAGAGAGACAGAGACAGAGAGAATCAATTTGATGCTTCATCTCAAAGCCCTTCAGAAGGAAGAATAACCTAATCCCAAAGCCAGCAGAAGACATGAAATAATCAAGACCAGAGCTGAAACCAGTGAATTGAGAACAAAAAATAAATAAAAAGAATTGATGAAACAAAGAGATGGCACTTTGACAAAATAAACAAGAAAGGCCCCTAGTGAATCTAACCAAAACATGGAGAGAAATGAAGCAAATCAATAAATTCTACAATGAAAAGGGAGTGATCACCACCGACCTCTAGGAAATCCAACAAATTATAAGATCATATTTTGAAAACCTCCACTCCTCCAAAATTGATAACTTGGAAGAAATGGATAAATTTCTTGATGTTGGAGAGGTCAACAGGACGCCTAGCCAGATGTCAGAAAGTGGCAAACAACTCTAAGAGGCCTAGCTGGCTTGTAATTAGTAACCTACCTGACCACTTGACTAAGCTATTTGGCCACTCATTTGTTACAATTGGATAAATGTGTTTGCATGGTATTCCTATTGGTTGTTGTAATAGATAAATAGAGTAGCAACTAGTCAGATTAGAAACAGCGAAGAAGAAGCAGCAGCAGCAGCAGCAGAAGCAGAGACAGCGGAGAGTTCAGCAGTGGTAGAAGAACTCTCCTATGCAGGTAGTAGCCTCAACTGCAGAAATAAGGACTTTAGTACAGCAGTAGAAACAGGAACTCTAAAATGTGAATAGCATTGATTCTAAAAAGGATGTTTTAAAGGCCTTGCCTCTAAAAGAGAGAAGGCAGGAAGCGCTTGGAGGCCTTTAGCCCCGGTAAAAGGAGAAATAAAGTGCTTGGAAAACTCAGGGCCAGTGGGTCTATTTTAATCTCAGTCAACTGTCAAGTGAGAGCTGTCCAGTTCCTGCCAGCTTGGAACGGACAAATGGTGGCCCGTACGGGGAATTTTCTTTTCTCTCTTCAGAAAGGTTGGTAAACTGAGGAACCCTTGTGGAAAAGTTCTGGCCAGAGTGTAAAAGGGTGAGGTAGTTTTCATGGGTTCTCATGCTTATAAAGCAACTTGGTTCAAGGCTTTAATGGTATGGGGGTCAAAGACTCCACCGTGCATTTCATGTAAGTGTAATTAGGTGAAGTCCCTGGAAGGAATAGGAAACAAGATTTAGGAAGGGCTGGTAATAATACTAGAGATTCGGTAAAAGGGACGTTCCCTATGTGGCAGTTATTTAAAGAACATTTCCTTTCCTCTAAACCAAAAGTAAAAGATTCAGTCCATTTGGCAGCCAAATCCATGGAGGAAGTACAGGAAGGGAAGTCCCTTGTCTTCCAGCAGGGTGTTGAAGAACAAGTTCTACCTCAGGAAGAAGAGATAGAGCTTGGTAGACCTTCTGCTCCCTCATGGGAACCCATGCTGGGGCACTCCGCTGTTTCTCAGCCTCTACCACCTCCGAGGTATGACTCAGTCAGGGAGCTAGCTAAACAACTTAGTACATTGCTGCAAGAAGTCCATGCGGTAGGGTTCCCTGTGTTTGAGGATCACCAGACAAGGAGGCAACATCAGCCTTCTGACTTTGAATTAGTGAAACAACTCAAGGAAGCAGTAATGACTTATGGAGCAAATGCTCTTTTCACTCTGGGATTGATAGAGTCGGTAGCCAGCATGAACCCTGCATCTGATGATTGGAAATCATTGTGTAGAGCAGTATTATCGGGAGGTGACTACCTATTGTTTAAGTCTAATTTCATAGAAAATTGCTAGGACATAGCCAGGAGGAATATAGTTGCTGGATTCCCACAGAGAAGTTTAGAAATGCTTAGTGGGGAGGGACAGTATGCAGGGATAAATGCACAGATTAATTATGACCCAGGGGTTTACACACAGGTGGCAGCCGCGAGCTTGAGGTTCTCGAAATTGATCCCTGGGCCAAATGAATTACAAGACGGCTTGTCAAAAATTATCTTTGGTGATCCTGAACAAGCCATGCCTTTCATAGTTCAAATGGCTTATGAAAATGCTAATAAGTGGTGCAAGGAAGCGATTAGGCCATGGAGAAATAAGAGAAGCTTAGACACATATATAAAATTGTGTAAAGATATAAATGAGCCTGTAGTAATGGGAGAGGCAATTGCAGGGGCCCTGAGAGGAGAATCACCCCTTACACTGATGGGGGGACTTAGAAAAAGGAATGTTTCCAATGTAAACAGCCAGGTCATATAAGCAAGAACTGCCCAAAAAGATCGAACAATGCGGTTAATGGACAGTGCCTGCTAGGGATTTGTAAGAGATACCATAATCCTTTGCCACCTGTGGGAGAGTCAAAAAACGGGAGCAGGGGCCCATTGCCTCGGGGCCCTCAAATGTTAGGGGCGATGTGGGAGCTGAATGGCTCCCAGGTCAGGATGCTTTCCTGCACCAATCCTTTCTACCTGTCTCCACACTCACCCGAGCCAACTCGGAAAGCGCTGGAGTGGACCTCAGTTCCTCCACCCGGCTCATGTTAACACCAGAAATGGGGGTTCAGGTTCTACCAACAGGAGTAAAGGGACTTCTCCCATGAGGCACAGTAGGGTTGGTTATGGGTAGAAGTTCAGTTCTTGTATCAGGACTAAATATGATTTCAGGAGTCATTGACCAAAATTATATTGGTGAAATTAAGGTCATGGTCTACTCTCCTAAGGGCATTTCTGTCATCTCTCCTGGGGACAGGATAGCTCAACTTCTTCTTCTCCCAAGTTATCATGAAACCTTTAGAGCCATTCCTCAAAAGAGAAGGGATAAAGAGTTTGGATCTTCGGGATGTAGAGATTTTTGCTTTTGGGTCCAAGATTGCAAAAATAGACCTATGAATAAGCTCTGTGTTGAAGGAAAAGTGATGATGGTTCTATTAGATACAGGTGTTGATTGTTCCATCATTCCAGAAAGAACATGGCCAAAGGCTTGGCCATTACAAAAGTCAGAAAATTCCCTTTCCTTTTCACTGCTTCTCCACAAAAAACTCACAAGTGCTGAAGTGGAGTTATGAGGAGGGTCATCAGGGAACCTTTCAACCATATGTTTTAAGTTCATTGCCAGTAATATTGTGGGGAAGAGATGTCCTTCAACAAATGGTAGTAATTATGACAAATCAAGGGTATATCCCAGGAAAAGGCCTGGAAAAGAACTTACAGGGCAGAGTAGAGCCTGTTGCAATCAAACAGCGAGGCAAAGAGGGGCTAGATTGTAATTTTGGGTAGGGGCCACTGAAAAAATCAAGCCTATAAAAATTACATGGAAAAATAATGATCATATTTGGGTTGTTCAGTGGCCTCTTAATACAGAAAAACTCACTGAGGCTGGATAATTCGTTGAAGAACAATTAAGCTTAGGTCATGTAGAACCTTCTACATCTCCTTGGAATACCCCAATTTTTGTAATAAAAAAGAAAAAATCAGGTAAATGGAGGCTGTTACAAGATATTTGCACTATCAATGCGACCATGGTGATTATGGGCGCTACTCTACCCGGTTTGCCTAATCCCATGGCTATCCCAAAAGATTATTACAGTATAGCCATTGATATCAAGGATTATTTTTTCTTTATTCCTATCCATCCTGAAGATAGGCCACGTTTTGCCTTTTCAGTTCCATCTATTAATTATAATACACCATACCAGAGATTTCAGTGGAAAGTTTTGCCTCAGGGTGTGTCCAATAGTCCCACCTTGTGTCAAATTTTCATAGATAAAGTACTGCAGGCTGTTGGACAATCATGCTCTACTTTAGTTGTAATTCATTATTTGAATGACATTTTATTGTCTCATAAAGATATGGACACCTTACATGAAAAATTTCAACAAACAATCCAGGTGCTAAAAGACCATGATCTTCATATAGCCTCAGACAAAGTTCAAACTCAATTACCTAATAAATATCTTGGATATAGTATTGGAAGTGAACAATTTGGACTGATAAAAATTCAATTGTGTCAAAGTAATTTAAAGACACTCAATGATTTTCAAAAATTGCTAGGAGATATTAACTGGATCCGTTCCTCTTAACCTTTGTCTACTTCAGAACTAAGGCCTCTTTTTGATATCCTTCAAGGACCTTCTGATCCTATATCCCCCCGGTTTCTCACAAAGTAAGGAAAAATAGCCTTAGAAAGGGTGGAGAAGGCTCTGAGTAAAGCTCATTGCAATCGGGTGGATCTGAGCCTTCCTGTGCAAATTGTTGTTATCCCATCCCAATTCACACCTACAGGGGTCCTTTGGCAGTGTGGCCCTTTACTTTGGATTCATTTATCTGTGTCCCCAAAGAAGGTCATCCAGCCTTACCCCAAACTAGTAGCACAACTCATTTGCTGGGGAATAACCGTAACTACTCAAATTTTAGGCAAACATCCAGATTTTATTATTGTGCCTTATTCTAAATCACAATTTGATGTTTTGACTAATAATAATGAATCATGGGAAGTTCTTAGATATAGCACTTCTGCCACCTTTGACAATCATCTGCCAAACTCTCCTTTACTTTCATTTTCACTAAACATCCTGTTATTTTTCCAAAAGTTATTCATTCTACCCCTACCCCTGGAGCTCACACTGTTTTTGCTGATGGTTCTTCTTCTGGCACAGCTGCAATTTCATACCAAGGACAGGCAGAGTGTCTACTTACACCTCACAAGTCTGCTCAATTGGTAGAGCTCCAGGCATTCATCTTGGCCCTTGCTTCCTTTACTTCCAAATCTATCAATATTTAACAGTATGACCCTTGGGATGGGGTTTCACATCACCAGGGAGCAAGCCCGTGACATTGTTAAAAACTGTGATGGATATGCCCAATTTTTGCCTGTTCCTTGTCTTGGGATTAATCCCTGAGGACTTTTGCCCAATCATATTTGGCAGATGGATGTTACTCATTATCCGGAGTTTGGAAAACTTTGCTACATTCATGTTTCCATTGATACAGCTTCTGGGTTCATGTATGCATCCTTGCATGCTGATGAAAAAATGAGAGATGTAATACAACATTGTCTTGGAGTCTTTAGTTCTTTGGGTATCCCTAAACAAATAAAAACTGATAATGGGCCTGCATATACTTCTATTTCTTTTCAATCATTCTGTACTAGGTTTTCTATAGCTCATAAAACTGGTATCCCATATAATCCTCAAGGCTAAGGCATTATTGAATGAGCCCACCAAAGTCTTAAAATCATATTACAAAAACAAAAAGGGGGAGACGGGACTATTTCTCCCTGTGAAATTTTTTAACCTTGGATGTTGAAGGCCGATCTGCTTGTGATAGGCATTGGAATCCTAATCAAAAACAAAAGCCTCAGTAATGGGGAAGGATGTTCTTGATGTTAAACGGAGGGGCCCTGATCCTGTCCTGTTATGGGGAAGAGGGGCGGTTTGTGTATTTCCACAGGACAAACAGGACCCAATTTGGATCCTGGAGTGGCTGATGAGACAGGTCTCACAAACAATAACGGAGACATAGGATGTGTAAACTAATGGTTATGTATAATATGGTAAGTATATTTTTCATAATTCAAGAAAGTGAAGTAATGGACAGACATCCTTGGGGTTTTCTAAAAAGTGCTCCCTTTACCTTTATCCATCATTTATAAGTTGGCTGAGTTGCCTGTAAACTCTAGTATTAATACAAACACAGGGCTCCCAGCTATTCTTTGTAGTAAAATCTGGTGATATGAACAGCCCTCTTGGGTCACTGTGCTTTACCTTGCATGTAAATCTTAACTCCTCCCTTAATGTGAATTTTTTCAATATCCTCTGCAGGGAACTGAACTCAGCTCTAGAAAGTTGATAGGATAAATGCATGCTCTTTTAGAATATGTACGGCTGTTTTATTTTTGGATATTGAGCTCAACTTATTTTTATATATCTAGAGTTTTTTCTTTTCGGCTTTTTTTTACTTCAGTCTGTCTGTGAAATTTGCTTTGGTTTGTGTGTACACTTTTCCTATGTGCTTGTGTTCATGTATATGGTTTGTGTGTACATTTGTCCTGTGTGTTTATGTTCATGTATGTTATGCGTGTTCAACATGGTACCAAATTGGCCTGTAAATGAGCACACATAAATTAGAATTGAAGAAGGGAAAAGAAAAAAAATGGATCCAAATGACTTTAATTCACATGACTTGAGTACATAAAAAGAGGTTCGATAATGTTCTATAAATATTGAGTGTTTCATTTCACTACTTCTAGGTTTTTTCTTCAATAGAAAGGAGATGGTTCATATTTATTGAATATCCTGAAGTTTCATGGATAATTAAAGTTAACAGCAAAAAGTGAGTGAAGTAGATTTAGCATAAAAAAGGATTAATCTCCATAAATATATTTGTTAGAGAAAATATCTGATGAATTTGTAAAGTCAATATGTGAAAACATTAATTGTTAAGTTAATTTGAGTAATTTTGATTTAGTTTCTATTCCTTTGATCTAGTTTTCAATGGAAGAAAGCAAGGTTGATAGGATTTAAAACTCTAACAGGTGTAATTCTGTATGCAATAGGTACAAAAAGTTTGAAATGATTGTGAATATTGAATGTTTCATAAGGATTGCATTAGAATACAAAAATTAAAATGATCAAGGCATTGTGGACTTAAAAATAAAAGGGGGGAATTGTTGGGGGTCTGGCCTTTACCCTATTTCATCAGCTGCCCCTGAGTCATCTTGTTGCTGTTTGTATAGGTTCCTTCAAGAGGGACTGCTAGGTTGCACCTTATTAAGCTTGTTAATTTTTATATAAAAAGAAACTCAGGGTGGGTTAGAATATGCTTACATAGAGGTTCCAAAGTTGTTTTTCAGAGCCTTTGGTAGCTTCCTTGGGAGAAAAAATAAAAGGAGATACGGATCGGGGAATAAAATTTGCCGGTCCTGCTTCAGCGTAATTAGAGAGACTTTGACATCTTAGCGGCGGTTGCTGTAGCAGTGGCGGCCTCTATGATGGCTGCTGCCGAGGCTGCTGCAGCCCTGGCAGTGGCTGTGCTGATGGTGGATCTTGAATGCCTTGTCCAACTCAGCTGCAGAGACTTTCACAAAACAAGGAGCTATAAATCAACACCTGTACTCTGGACTTTTGACTGTGAACCAACGAGTTGATCTACTGCAAGAACAAATGGACATTTTGATGGACATTGGGTCTATGTGTATTTGTAGCCTGACTGGACTGAGTAATCTGGCTAAGTATTGCAGAGTAGTGGCCAGTGTCATCAATTTTGTGTGCTTTGTGCTTGGTCTTGTGGTAAAAAAGCTTTCAGTCGTGAAAGGGATAGAGCAAGCTTGTGTTGCCCTCAGAGTTGATAACCACAAGTCAGCAATGATATGGATGGCTCAGGCTCAAGGGTCTGGTAGTCAGTGATGGGTAAATCCTTTCAAATCCCTTATCAACCGAAGACAGGAAGGGTGCCTCATGCTGTGCCTTATTCCAATAATGGGTAAGAAAGGGGAGGTATGAATGGAAACACCTAAGACAGACACAGTCAACTGTTTGTCTTTCTCCTCTCAGAGGAGATGTTGGAGACTAAGGTCAACATGACGCCTATCCAGATGTCAGAAAGTGGTAAACAACTCTAAGAGACCCAGCTGGCTTGTAATTAGTAATCTGCCAGACCACTTGACTAAGATATTTGGCCACTCATTTGTTACAATTGGATAAATGTGTTTGCACTGTATCCCTATTGGTTGTTGTAATAGATAAATAGAGTAGCGACTAGTCAGGTTAGAAGCAGCGAAGAAGAAGCAGCAGCTGCAGAGAGGGCGAAGAGATCAGCAGCAGTAGAAGAACCCTCCTATGCAGATAGTAGCCTCAACTGCAGAAATAAGGACTTTAGTACAGCAGTAGAAACAGGGACTCTAAAATGTGAATAGCCTTGACTCTAAAAAGGATGTTTTAAAGGCCTTGCCTCTAAAAGAGAGAAGGCGGGAAACGCTTGGAGGCCTTTAGCCATGGTAAAGGGAGAAATAAAGTGCTTGGAGAACTCAGGGCCAGTGGGTCTATTTTAATCTCAGTCAACCGTCAAGTGAGAGTGTCTGGTTCCTTCCAGCTTGGAATGGACATCTTGACACATACAACATCCTTAAATTGATTCAGGAGGATACTGAATTCCTAAATAGCCCAATAACAGGCACTGAAATCCATATTGCAATTAAAAGTCTACCAACAAGTAAAACCCAGGACCTGATGGCTTCTCAGGTGATTTTTTTACACACTTTTGAGGAGGAACTAACACCTCAAGTTAGTAAGTTATTTCAAGAAATTGAAAAAAAAGGAATTCCCTATCCATTTTTTATGAAGCAACGATAACTCTGACAATAAACCCAATAAGGGTACTAAAAGAAAAGAAAAGAAAAGAAAACTACAGACCAATATCCGTTATGAACTTGGATGCAAAAATCCTTAATAAATTACTAGTAAACCTTATTCAAAAAGTTATCAAGAACATAATCCATCATGATCAAATGGGTTTAATCCCTGGAATGCAAGAGTGGTGCAACATACACAAAGCAATTAATGTAATCCACCACTTAAACAGAATCAAGGACAAAAACCATATGATCATCTCAAAGGATGCAGAAAAGTCCTTTGATAAAATCCAACACCCTTTTATGTTCAAAACTCTAGAGAAGATGGGGTTCAAAGGACCATTTCTGAACTGTGTAAAGGCTATATATGCTAAAACCTCAGCTAGTATAATACTAAATGGAGAAGAGCTGAAAACATTTCCACTACAATTGGGAACAAGAAAAGGATGTCCAGTCTCACCACTTTTATTCAATATTATTCTTGAGACTCTAGATGGAGCTATTATGCAAAAGAAAGAAATCAAAGGGATAAAAAAATGAGAAAAGAGGAAGTCAAACTCTCTCTTTTTGCTGATGACATGATCCTGTATCTGGAAGATCCAAAAACCTCCATTGGTAAATTGCTTGAACTCATAAATAGATTTAGCAAAGTGGAAGGATACAAGATCAACATGCAAAAATCAGTAGCTTTCATATACACTAATAGTAATAGGACTGAAGAAGTCAGGAAATGAGTCCTATTCAAAGTATCTTCGAAAAAAAAAATAAAATACTTGGGAATTAACCTTACAAGGGAAATCAAAGATCTCTTCAATGAAAATTATCAGTCATTGAAGAACGAAATTCAAGGTGACCTAAGAAGATGGAAAGATGTCCCATGCTAAAGGTTAGGCAGAATTAATATAATAAAAATGACCATTCTACCAAAAACTTTATATAGATTTAATGCTATCCCTATAAAGACACCTATGTTGGTCTTTACAGACATACAAAAAGCACTTCTCAAATTCATTTGGAACAATAATTAACGAAGAATTGCCAAAACACTACTAAGCAAGAAAGATGAAACAGGTGGTTTTGCCATATATTTAAAACTATACTGTAGAGCCATAGTAACAAAGACAGTATGTTACTGGAATCAAGATAGGAAGGAAAACCAACTGAATAGAATAGAAGGCCCTGAAACAAACCCTAAAATCTTTTAACATCTGATTTTCAACCAAGGGGGGTGGGATATAACATGGAGGAGTGACAGCCTCTTCAACAAATGGTGCTGGACAAACTGGACAGCCACTTGCAGAAAGTTCATATTAGACCCATATCTATCTCCTTGCATGAGAATCAAATCAAAATGGATCAAGGAGCTAGGCATTAAACCAGCTACCTTGCACCTGATGGAAGACAAATTAGGTCCAACACTTCAGCACTTGGCAATAAGCAAAGACTTTCTCAACATGTCTCCAGAAGTGAAGGAAGTAAAGTTAAGAATCAGTGAATGGGATGCCATTAAGCTCAAATCTTTTGCACTGCCAAGGAAACAATCAAAAGAGCCAAAAGGTTTCCTACGGAAATGGAGATAATCATTGGCTATGATTCCTCAACAGTGGTCTCATATCCAGAATCTACAAAATCCTCAAAAACCTCAACTATAAAAACACAAACAACCCAATCAATAAATGGGCCAAAGAGCTAAATAGTAACTTCTCAACAGAAGACAATGAATACATGAGAAAGTGCTCTAAATCACTAGTAATCAGAGAAATGCAAATGAAAACTACATTAAGATGTCACCTCATGCCAGTCAGAACAGCAAAAATGAAGAAGATAAAAAATAATACATGCTGGAGGGGCTGTGGGGAGATAGGGACACTATCACACTGTTGGTGGAGCTGCAGACTGGTACAGCCCCTCTGGAAAGCAATGTGGAGAATCCTCAAATAATTAGGGATGAGACCACCATATGATCCTGCTATTTCTCTCCTGGGTATCTTTCCAGGGGATTTAGCATTCACACATTATAGTGACATGGCAATATCTATTTTCATATTAGCTCAATTTACAATAGCTTAATCATAGAAACAACCCAGATGTCCCTCACTGTATGAATGGATCCAAAAGCTGTGGTACATATATACCAGGGAATTTTACACAGCAATTAGAAACAATGATATTGCAGCATTTGAAGGTAAATGTATGACTGTGGAAGAAATTATGCTGAGTGAAATCAGCACAACCCAGAGAACCAAGGGTCGAATGTCTTTACTCATCTGTGGAGGCTGGAACTATACCCTGGCCTTTGAGAGAGGTGGTCTATTATCAGGTGTTAAATCCAGATATCGTTAATGTTACACAACCTAATAATTTTTTTAGAGATGTTGTGGGAAGGGAAGGATCATGGTGAGTAATTGGAGGGCACTCAAGGGGGTAAAACTAATCTTGAGTATATACATTTTATATTATTTTGTTAAAAACTTGTATGATTGCTCAAGAAATAAATTTCTCAATTAAAAAAAGGAAAATAAATCCCTAAGAATAACCCAAGAGGAGACTTGACTGTCCTCAAATAGATTAGATTTCCAAAAAAATTTAAACAATATTGTCTACCTAGTTTTCAAAACCCTGCAGGTATTTATAAAGAGAAATATATATAATAATGGAGTAAGGAAAAATAGACATGATTATGAATCATTTAAACCTCACATATTATTTATGTATATTTTGAGTTGTTGGCACTTTTATTCTACTTTATACTTTACAGTGAAATTTATATATTTATTATTAAAGAACAGATAGTATATGAGAGAGACTTCCAAACTGTTACACAACAGAGTCTTTATAAGACTCTCAACTATCCTTATCCCTTTTTGGTTCTTAGTAGTAAAGGAGCATATACAAACCACCACACACAAAAAAAGCAAAATTCTTATTTCAATCAGCCACTGTGCTTTCTACAAGTCATCCTCAGAAATTAAAATCAGACAAACATCTACCCTATACTTTTTCCATATTTTCATTAATTTGCCTCAACAAATACCCACAGATATTAATTTGATTTTAATTTATTGATGTATGTATATATATATATATGTATATATATATACATAGTATAATTGAATGATAAAATTTAGGTTTAATAGAACTATGGAAGCAGTAATGACGTGTATATGTGTGTGTGGTGCTTGAATATCATTTTCAAGTACATAGTCACCACAGGCTTTCTCCATCCAAGAGTTATGGCTCTA
>PVKS010049929.1:0-11768 GCA_004027875.1 Aplodontia rufa
TTACTTCCTTCACTTTCGGAGACCTGTTGAGAAAGTCTTTGCCTACTCCCAAATGTTGAAGTGTTGGACCAATTTTGTCTTCTATCAGTTGCAACGTAGCTGGTTTAATACCAAGCTCCTTGATCCATTTTGATTTGATTCTTGTGCAAGGAGAAAGATATGGGTCTAATTCTCTCTCTCTATCTCTCTTTTGTAGTTCTTCGAATTGAGCCCAGGGGTGCTTTACCACTGAACTACATCTCTAGTCCTTTTTTATTTTTGAAATCATAAAAAGGCTGGCCTGGAACTTGGGAGCCTCCTGTCTCAGCCTCCCAAATCTCTGGGATTATAGGAATGTGTTACAGTGCCAGCTACAGTTACTTCTTTCTTCACGTCCTTGAGTTTATTTCTACCATCTTATTTTGTATCTTCTTTTAACCACATCTTTTTAAAAATTTTTTCTGATTTTTACTGGAATGATAACAGTTTTTGGTCATTTTCTATTACTTAGAAGCTAAACATTCTAGTTTTGCTCATTTTGTGTTTATCATTATTTTCTTAAAAGAGAGACAGGGAGAGAGTGAAAGAGAAAGAGAGCATTAATTTTATTTGTTTTTTCATCTGGCCTTTGTTTCTCCTACACTTAGTTTTGTATGTAGTGCTGGGGTTTGAACCTGGGTCCTTGAGCATGCCAGGCAAGCGCTCCAACCACCGTGCCACCCCTCCAGTCCCTTACCATGACATTATTAACACTAAGGGTTAAATAAAAATGTAGTTCATCTCTTTCCTACCTCTGCCCAACACGAATATTACAATGCTGTAATTTCATTCACTCCTCTTTTCCATATGCAAAAATCCTTGTTCAGCCTTGCCTCTGTTTCTCCGTTCCTTAGGCATTGTTACTGTTGTTGTATTTACAGTCCATACTTGCATGTATTTTCTGCGAATTTATAAACTTTACTGCTTGACAATTTGTCTTGAACCTGTCATCTTCTTTGGGACTTGCTTTTTGTTTTGAGCTATGTGTATTCTTCAGCAGTTGTTTTAGCTTTCTAGTGTAAATTCTCTCAGTCTTGGGAAAAATCTTTACTTTGACTTCAGATTCCAAGGATAGTTCAGTCTGTGCAGGATTCTAGGGGGACAAATGTACTGGATATTGTCTTTGTGCTCCATCTAGTCTCATTCTCCACCTTCTTCATCCTATTCACCACCCGCAAAGTGGATCTTTGTAGGCTGAAGCAACGATCCTTTTGGCTTCTACTTGGATAAGGTGTGGGGGACTCTGAGAGGAACAGGTGGGAGGGAGGAGCATGAGGACAGGCATTTGTTCCTTCTTCTGCTGTCTGACAGCTCACTTCAGCCTGGCTGCTTACCTGGACCTAAGGCTGCCCTTAGATGAGCTTTCCCATGAGTTCTCTACAGGTTCCAGCAACTGCTCCTTCTTCCTGAATCTTTAGGCTTGGGAGTTGTGCTGTTTCTAGTTATTCTACCCACACCATTCGACACTGCTTTCTCTTCATCCTTCCTTTCCCTTGGTAGACAGTCCCTTTATTGAACTGGCTTCAATTACCAAGCTTGAGTGCACCAAGTTCTTCCTGTTGGTTATAATAATAGTTTTTACCTTAGCACTTTAAAAACCTTGGCGCATTATCTTCTGGGCTTGTTTTATTATTGGTAAGAACCAGGCTGGCACTATAACTATTATTTTTAGTTTGTTTATTTTGTTTTTTAAATTATTTGGTTTTCCTCTCTGGTTATTATGAAGATTTTTTATGTATATCATTAATGTTTTATAGATTCATCATTATGTATATAGGTGGAAGACTGGTTTTCATGTATGCTACATCATATGATTCTTAAATATGAAAATATATATCTTTTGTGTCAGGACAATGTCTTTTGCTTCTCAATCTTACATTTTAGAATTTATATTTTTAATCAACTCTAAAATTTTCTAAATTATTATTCCTCCAAAGATTATCTCTCTTTCATTCTGCATGTTCCTGTCTCTTATAATTTCTATCAGGTACATGTAGGACTTTCTCATTTTGTTCTCCAGATACATCTTACTTTAACCTTTCTTTTCTGTTTTCTGTATCTTCATTTCTCTGTGCTGCTTTATGCATAACTTTCTCAGAGCTCTATTTTAGTTCACTAAATATTTGTTTAGCCACATTTAAACTTGCTGTTTCCTCAGTTCTCTGAGTTTTTAACTTTGATGACCAAATCTTTCATCTTGATATTTTAACTGCTTTTGCAAATCGCCTCTTATTTGCATATATTTTTCCCCATTTTTTCTTTTCTTCACCTCCTTAGTAGTTTTAAAGAGAGCTTCATTTTGTGGTCGCTCCAGATTGTTTCATACCATATTCTTGGTAGTGCTAATCTCCCAGCACACCACCTCCTCCATGAGCTTTTCTTCATCAGATAGCATTTATTTTTGAGGATGTCACATACATGCTGAGTTCTTCACTGATGTTCCTCATACTCAAAAGGACTGGTGCTGGATCAAGAGACAATAATGGACAATGAAGCCCACGTAAATTAAGATTTTAAAATGCTGATTGCTGATTGTGTTAGTCAGCTTTTCACCATTGTGTCCAAAATGCCTGACAAGAACAACTTCGAGGTTTATTTGTGGCTCATGCTTTCTGACGTTCAGTCCATGGATGACCAATTCTGCTGCTCAGAGGGAGAAAATTCCTCATGGAAGTTGGGATGGTGGTAGGGTGGGGTGTGGGGAGACAGACTGAGGAAGAAAGAGAAAGAGAGAGAGAACAAGCAAGGAACAAGGAACAAACTGTAATACCCAAGGGCTTGCTTCCAGTCCCCTACGTCCTCCATCCAAGCCCCACCTACCTACAGTTACCATCTAGTATGCCATTCCAATTATTAACCCATCAAATGGATCAATCAACTGACAAGCCTATGGCTCTTGTAATCTGATCTTTTCACCTCTGCACATTCTTGCATTGCCACGTGAGCCTTTTGGAGGACACGTTATATCCAAGCCACAGCAATGATATATCAATAAAGAAAGGGAGTCGGAACATGATGATTATCACAGAAGGACATGAGAGGACTCGGGAATTTAAAGAGAAAGGAAAATGAGTCGGTGACCACGTACCACAAACCACCCCTGGATCAAGGAAGACTCATGAGATCAGAAGGTTGTTCCAGACAAAGGATGATGAGGAAAGCCCAGAGCTGCCACAGGGGAATAGAAGGCAGCTAGTCGCAGTGGCCCCTGCTGAGTCGAAAGGCTGTTTCAGCTGAACTCCTTGCTCGTTTTTCTTCCAGAGCCAGTTGAGATGCAAGAGGGGCTGCTAAGGCCAGCAGGCTTCTGGGAGGCCGACCGAAATCAGCAGGAGGGCACTTGAAAGGAGCAGAACAAGTCCAAAGCACCCCTGTCCCCACAGAAGGGCCTCGCCAGCTAGCTTTGTCCTGGGAAGGGTGTGGCAGAAGCTGTCTGTGGCAGCACCCAGCCAGGAGGGAAGAGGAACTCACACCCCAGAAATCAAGGCTGCCTTACGTTAGAAAGGCTAATTTGGTAATTGGGTCCTTCAAATCTTATCCACTGATGTTAGACCCCTGCAATTGGTGGAGATGCTTCCGGGTAGTGAGATTAAAAACCAAGTGCCCCCTAGCGAGCCTCCCTCCCTCTGTGCCTGGTGTCTGGGGACCTGTGCAATCCAGCCACACAACGGCCAATTCCCCTTTTGCTTTTTAGTCTCCTACCTGAGCAGAAGGACCTAGTTCTTCAACTATTCATCGGTGGGGACTTTGCCATTCTCCACTCAGCAAAAGACAATTTCCTCTGTGTTGCAACTCTATATTTGGAGGAGGATAGGAGGCTTGGCACAACCGGAGCTGGCTACTAAAAGCAGGCACAGTAAAACCCCACAATGATTTGCCTCTTTTTCAGCTTGGCACATCATGTTCGAAGCTGGAATAGAGAAACATTTGTAATAAATTGCAGTTGGGAGGAGGGTGATGGTGCCTCTGGAAAAGTCCTGTGTCCCCCACCCCCTTCCATGGCACAGTCATGAGCCACACTTTTGTTTTTCATATTTTAAATTCAGCCTGTACTGAACTTGCCACAGAAATAGATCTGCAGTGACACTCCCACTCTCAAGCTGCTGGTGCTGGAGCCGCAGGTTTTGACATTGCTTGAGCCAACCCAGAGACTCAAAAGTTGAAGCAGAATTAAAGAGGTAGCTACATGAATCAACCCACTTCCTGGTTGGAAAACCAGGATCATTTGTTATTTCCATCTCTGACACTTCTATAAATCTTTAACATCAGCGCTATGCTTGTCACATAGTGATTGCCCGCATGCATGAGGTCTTGCTAAAAATAGGCAAGTGTTATAGGGCTCAGGCATATTTTTTGTCTAAGTGAAGGCATAGTGGAATTCCCTTCCTTGGATGATCTCTACTGTGAATGCCTGGGCCCTGGAAGTCAAAGTCAGTTGTGGTGTAAGAATTGATGGAATTCCTGGATCAGAGTCAGCCATTAGAATGGGAAGTCTTCATGGAGGGGAACTTAGGGAGACACCAGGAGGTCCTGTCAGGCTAGTATGATGGAGCCTTAAAGGTGGAGGTTTAGAAAGGCAGCCCAAGGTGTCAGAGAGGCGGGGCAAAGGGGATCTCAATTTAGGTCTGAAAACTAGAGGGGGCCTTAGTCACTTTGGAAGATAGGTTGAGGAGGGCAAGGAGAGGGCCAGATCTCCTTCCCTAGAGACCAATAGTATTAGCTAGCTTTTCTTGACCCATAGTCAGGAGGCAGGCACCAGGCTACCAATGTTCCCTGCATGTGTCACAGCCTGTTACTGTGATGCATCTCTTCTGTTTGCTTACTGTCTCACTAGACTGTGGGAAGGAACAATCTTGATCACCATCAATAGGGAGCTGAGCAGGGAATCTGCACATAGAAAATGGTAGATATAGATGCTGATGGAGGGAATGCTCTTACATCTTTCAACAACTCTGTGTTATTATTTTTATTCCCATGTTCTTTGGTGAAACCAAGGGTCTAAGAGAGTTGCCCAAGATCTCACACAGGTTATTAATGGCAATGCTCAGTTTTGAATGCTCTTGTATTAAGTCACACTGCTCAGGGAACCGAATCAGAAATAGGACTGATGGGGCAAGAGATGTCCTGGGTTCTGGAAATGGAGCTCAGTGTGGAGAATTTATCAGGGAGGAATATCTTACTGAAGTTCAGTTGATGGTGAAAATGGAAGCAGTGGTAGGGCTGATGTCCTAGCAAATTCCTTAGCTACTGGCATTACTGTAAGCACACCCCCATACCCCATCTGCCTCTCCTACCTCTGCGTATGCAACAGTGGCAAGGACGCCAGACAATATCTAGGACACCTAGTAGAATTTGAATTTCAGACACACAGTGAATAATTTTTCAGTGTAGGTTTGTCCCATGCAATACCTGGGACATACTTATACTAAAAGTTAATCAATATTTATCTAAAATTCAAATAGAACTAGCATCCTATATTTTTATTTACTAAATTTGGCAGCTCTAGATGGAGGTTGGTTTTAAGGATGCCTGTGGGAATCAGGAGATAGCATCTTAGCAGCCACAAAGCTACTTATGGAAGGTCCTTGTATTTCCATGACTGAGATGTTCATTGGGGAGTAAGAAGTTCTAGAATGACAGCTCACAGAGCTCTGGATAAAATAGAAACCTTAGTGACCCTGTATTATCTTCTCAGAAGTGGAGTCCATTGTCCCCAGGGCTGCTTCTTTCCCCCATGCATATTTCCAGAGGGATCGTGTAGTTGGGTTAATTTGTCTATTTAGCGTGGAGGACTTGGCACAGGATAGGTACTTAGTAAATATTGTTTTCGAATGGCTGGGAGAAATAGCAAGAGGAAGGATATCTAATTTGATATCCTTCAGGGGCATGCCCCCAGTGATCTAGATACCTCCCATGAGAAGCCACTTCTCAAAGTTTCCAGCATCTCTAATAGTGCCATCGGCTGGGGACCAAAGCTCCAACATGTGAGCCTATGGGAGACAGAATCAAAATGTAACACCTAACACTCTCTGTGGTCAACATTATATATTTTCAGGTCTAATTGGTTGCAGATATAGTATCAAGGTTAAACAGAGCCACAATCTAAAAGCATGGTTTTTTTTCTTCTTTTATAGAACATTTTGCCCTGTCTGAAACATATAGCCTGACTTGTCTACGTGGTCTGTCTGATAAACATGGACTGTCCAGTATGACATCCTTATCCTGTTAGTATGTGAGAAGCTAGGAAGTTCTAGACTCATTACATTTAGGGAGGGTTTTACAATTTACCATCTAAATAGGGATTCTTTGATGCATAAGAGGAGATTCCATTAATAGTGGAACTAGGTCATGAAACCTGGACTGTTTTTAGCCAGCTGGTAACTATGACATCTTCATTTTTGTCAATAGAAAACACCCTGCAGAATCCCCTGGACATTACAATCTCTGCCACTCTTTAGATGTAGTGACCATATTACCCAATCAACTGGAGTGTGACCACACGGCTTTTCCTCAAGATTTTTTTAAATCGGAACAGATTCTATGAGATGTTCTCCACAAATCTGATTCATCTAATATTTTGCTAAGTACATTTCTCTTCTCAGTGCTCAATTGGAATCTCTTAAAGTAAGTTCCCATGTCATTTACCTTGGTGTTCCCAACACTTGGCACGATTCCCTACATTTAGAAAATCCACGTGTGTCACTCACAGTGGGCTGCACTATGCTGCAATAGTCAACTATTTTCAATTGTTGGCAGTTTATGAGACCAAAGGTTAACTTTTCACCCATAGCACACGCCTGCTATTGGTCAGTTTGGGATCTGCTCCGCATCCTATTTAATCCGGAACCCAGACTAACAGAAGAGTTTTTATCTGGGGTGTGGCAAATCTCATGGTAGAGGGGAAAAGGGAAAATACTGAGCCACAGATGGGTTTTAAAACTCCTCTCCGAGGAGAGAGTTACTTCCACTTGCATTTTATTGCCAAAGCAAATCACACCGCCAAGTTTGCCTCCTGTGAGGAAAGGAAATATTATTCTCCCACAGGGAAGAAGAGAAAATGATATTGAACAAGAACACAAAATTGACTACAGTGCCCAGGAAACGTGAATGGAATTAAACTTGCATTATCATTTCACTCCGCACCTCAGGCGTTTCTGAGGTGGTTAGGGATAAGATGAGATGGGCGGGGTGGGCACACTCTTGGGCACAGTATTGAGGGTCCAGCGTGCATGCTCATCTTTCAGTTTCTGTTAAGACACGTTTTACTGGGGAGAGAGGAGAAGAGCCTCAGTGCTGGTCCTTTCCTGACTCATCTTAGGGCCTCGCCTCCTTTCCTGGGGTCAAGAGAGCCGCGTGTAGCCATCCTAGCAGGGACAGTGAATAGCAACTCTGATTCCAAACCATAAGTAGCTCTGGGCCTGTGAAATGAATTCACACAATTCATTGACATTTATCAAGTTCCAGGGCAGCAGGTACACAGTCTTAGGGGACCGTGAAGCCTTAAAAATGTCCAGATTCTTGTCTTGAAGCAGCTTCCACTTTTAGGGGAGGAGGAAGCATGAACGTTTAATTCTAGATTAGGAAGAACATGGTAAGTAAGTCTTTGTTGCTTGACACTCTAGTATTACAAACGACATGGGGCTTGACTTCAAGTCCTGCCCAGATACACCAGCAGCCAGTGGAATGCCAGTGCTTATGACAGGGAGCCCTCCCTTCCCCAGGAAGCCTCTCCCAACCCAGGCAGAGAAGGTCTGAATTCCTACCAGACCCTGTCTGACCCCTCATTCCTTCTCCTTTGCTGTATGTTTTTAATGTAATTGTGAAGATATTTGATTGAACTTTCTACCTAATATTTGCATATCGTATGGCCCTTGTGATCTAAATCCCTGAAATGCAATCACAGTTGGTTCTCTATATCCACAGGTTCTGCATCCATGGGTACAACTAACCATGGATAGAAAATATTGGAAAAAATTTGCATCTGCACTGAGCATGTACAGACTCTTCTTATTTTTCTTCCTTAACACAGATACTTCTTTACACAGCACTTACATTGAGTTCGATATTATGAATAATCTAGAGATGATTTAAAGTGTATAGGAAGATGTGTGTAGGTTATATGAAAATATTGCAGCATTTTAAAGAAAGGACTTGAGCATCTGTGGATTTTGAAATCTTAGGGGGTTTCTGGAACCAATCCCATGGGGGTACTGAGGGATGATTTTATGTAAATTCAGTTGGATTTTTTTAGTGATCCTATATTAAAATATAGAAGGAAAACCAGTCATAATTCAGGAAAGATTATGTAGACAAGTCCTGTGGAGTTATATTTTTAGGATTTAGATCACAAGTACCATAAGATAACCAAATATTAGATAATTCAATCAAATAAGATAAGATAGGCTTAAGCAGGGAGTACTTAAGATCCATCTCAGGCAGACCACAGGTATTCTCAACAGTGACAGTCCTGTATGCCAGGATATCCCCCAAACTAGAGCATCGTTTACCTTGTAGGTGAGCCGTTTCTATCACCTGTGTATCACTTCATCGTTTTTGGGAAATTTGAAACTTTCCTAAGGTCTCCAGCTGCTTTTCTAGAAGTCATCAAGATTCAGCTATACTTCCAAGCACAATTCTCAGTAGGTTGTAGAGCTCTGATTCACTAACATTTGGATTCCATGTTGACATCTCAGACTTGTATTGTGCCCATGAAAGATGGAAGTTCAGGGAGAGAGTAATCAACTTGCACTTTTGGTTGATCAAAATACCTTGCAACTCCAAAAGGTTGATCCTATATATGAACTAGAATCCCTCAGGCACAATTGATGACAAGAATGATGGGGCCCATTTTCCTGAGTTCTGTGTTTTGAAGACATCTCTTTTTAGATTTCTCAGTTTGTAAGTGTCATGTTAAATAAGGTAACTCTGCTGGGCGTGTTCTGCCTGTTTCACAATAGTACTGGTTCTTTAAAAGTCAGATTTCTGAGTCATGTTGAGTTATTCATACAAACAAATGCTGAGCCTGGCAAACATAATATCAGGGACAAATACAATGACATCACATATCTCTTCTATAAGAGGTTTCTTTTCTAAAGAAATATTGAGAATTTTAAACACTTGAATTAAGATAGGAGAACATGCACCCTTTTCGTGAGACCCTCAGCAAGTTAGTGAGACCCTGTCTCAAAATGAAAAATAAAAAGGATTAGTGATGTAGCTCAGTGGTCAAGTGCTCCTGGATCCTATTTCTAGCATAGGAAAAAAAATGGAGAATATGAACTTTTCAACATGGAATTATTTTTCTCTTTTCTCCCATGTGTGTTTTGTATGATATGATTAATTTATATTATAAAAAACAAGTTAACTATATTGGATTTTGTGTTTATAAAGAAGTGTATATCTTTATAAAAACAGTGAAAAAAGACTACAAAATATGACTTTTCTCCTTTGCTGTGCTAATACTATCTTGAATTACACACAGGTCACATTGATTTTAAAAACATCATCATTAGACATTATATTTGCATTCATATTCCATGTCCAGGCTTAATAGCACATTAATCCACCCCCTCTTTTTATACTTTCCTTGTTCAGTGGGGAATATAGGTCCAAACTAAGTGGAAATATTGGCAAATTCTGAGGAGATGAGACTGAGGTCAGTTCAACCCAGGGTGAGAAAAAGATTAAAGGGACAAAGGCCAATCCTTGACATGCTATTACTCTGTAGGTCTTGGGGAAACACTTGCAGAATGTGGTGCATATCTCCCACAATAGATTCCTGGAGAAGACGTGTGACTACTCTAGAGTGACATTTTGTGTTGCCAAGTACACACTTGGCTTGTCAGAAAGAGTTTGTGCAGACATTTGAAATGTAGTGATGTTCTAGGCAGTGTATATGTAAAACCAATATACAGGAGAAATCGATAAAGGAATTGAAATTTGTTAAGTACCTGCCATTTTCTCGGTTATGTGTTTTTAACTAATACTAATAATAATGAGAGTAAAAATAATAGGTTATTTTAAATGAGTTCTTATTCCTTCCACACACTGAGCCATTTGGTCCTTTCAGCAAACCTTACAATGTCTCCTCTCCATTTTACAGGTGAATAAAGAAGCTCAGAAAGGATAAACAGTTTGCTTGTGGTCAGTCATGCAGCCAGTTCATGCCTCAGCCAGGATTCAACCTGGTCTGGCCAGGAATGTTTCGGTTGTATGGTCAGACCTCATCTAAATCTAGCCTGAAGAAAACACATTTTCAGGTAACATTTTCATTTTAGAACAATTTTAGATTTATATAAAAATTTTGAAGAAAGTACATAGACATCCCATGTACCCAACACCCAGTTTTCCCTGTTAACATTAAATTAGTCTAGCTCATTTGTTATAGTGATTAAAACAATGACACATTATTAACTAAATTCTGTAGTTTGTTCAGGTTGCCTTGATTTTTGCCTAATGTTTATTTTTCTCTTTCAGGATCCTATCCAAGATATCATGTTAAATTTAGTCATAGTATCGCTTCAGGTTCCTCTAGATTGGTTTCTCAAATTTCCATTGTTTTTGATGACCTTGACAGTTTTGAGGAATACTGGACAAGAATTTTGTTCTTAAATTGAGGTTCCCCCCTCATAATTAGACTGGGGTAATATGTTTTGGGGAGGAGGACCACAGAAGTACAGTATTATTGCCATCACATTATACCAAAGTTGCATTTTTAATATGAATTATCATTACGGATGTCATCCTTATCACCTCTCTGAGGTGGCATTTGTCAGGTTTCTCCAATTGAAAGTTACTTAAAATATTTTTTGTTGTTATACTGCACAAAAATCCCACGCAAATTAATTACAGGTAGTTCCACAGGAATTTAGAGCCACCAGGAAGCAACTGTCTCTCTTTGGGACTGTGTGTACTCATTTCCTTTGCTTTGGATGTTTTCTTCATCATCTCTTCTTACTTCTTACTAACTGGTGAGAGATTCCTGGCTCTAGGTAAATGTTTCCTGGTTTCCTTATTCACATCTCTCTTTGTTTTTTGATTTGGCTCCCAACAACCTGCTGTACTTCTCTCTCCCCTTTTCCTGGTCAAAGACCTGGTTGGTATGCACCTCACTTTCTCCTGTTTTTTTTTCCCCCTATTACTGGTGCCACTTCTTCCTGATAGCACCAGTCACTAGACACTTGTCCCTGAATTAATTTAATACTTAAAAAAAAATCTCTGTAAGGGGGCTGGTGCAGTAGCTCAGTGGTTGGAGCACTTGCCTGGCGTATATGAGGACCCGGATTCAAACCCCAGCACCACATACACAACGAAGTGTCGGAGAAACAAAGGTCAGATCAAAATAAATAAACAAAATTGGATCTTTCTTTCTCTTACTCTTATTCTCTCCCTTGCTCTTTAAAAACAAAACAAAACAAGAAAAAAACTAACAAGCAAAAAAACTCCGTGAAGGGGCTGTGGAAAAAGAGGAACACTACTACACTGCTGGTGGGACTGCAAACTGGTTCAGCCACTATGGAAAGCAGTATGGAGAATCCTCAAAAAATTAAGGATGGAACCACCTTATGACCCAGCTATCCCACTCCTGGGAATTTTCCCAAAAGACTTAGAATCAGCATATTATAGCGATGTGGCTTCATCAATGTTTATAGCAGCTCAATTTACCATAGCTAGACTATGGAACCAACCCAGATGCCCCTCACTTGACGAGTGGATACAAAAGCTTTGGTACATATATACTATGGAATACTACT
>PVKS010049930.1:0-11765 GCA_004027875.1 Aplodontia rufa
TTGGTGAGTGGCTGTTCTGGGCTTACCTAGAAGTCTGCCACAGCAGTCTCTATAGCTAATATTCCCTAAACTCAGTTTTCTGGGTCCTGTGTATAAATTTGGTTGAGCACTTTCTGCTCCACATCCAGGGATTTCATGTGTCAGGCAGAGGCAAGCCCTGTACAGATACTCCTGTGATTATACAAAAGAGGATCATTTGCTCTCTTACTGGGGCTGCATTAGATAAGACCCTTACCTTACCAAGCTACCTCAGCTCCAAACATAGGCTATTGTTTACAGTATCTTAAGCTGGTGCAGTAATTTGGCAGAGAGAAACTGCAGAAAATATTGTTCACATTGGCAGTTCAGAATCAGTGATTAGAACCCTCAAGGAAAGTCATCTCCTATCACCTGGTATTAAGGCTTGGGTCTAGAATGTCCAACAAAACACATGTGTTGAAAACATGATCCCCAATTCATCAAGGTTAGGAAACTGAGTTTTCAGCAATGGTTAGATCATGAAGGTTCTGACCTCATCTATGGATTAATCAATTTGTGGGATTAATACTTTTTATTTGAGTATTATAATTATAAATATATTGGTTCATTTTGAAAAAGTCACACATGCATGTAATTTGATTTACAACTTTTCAGACCTGGTTCCTCCTTTTGTTCTCTCATTCTTCATCTTCCTATTCTTTCTTCTACTCTACTGATCGTCTATTCACTTGTTTATTTGTTTATTTTTGATGGGTACTTTATAAATGTATGTGAAGGTAAAATTCACTGTGGTGTATATATACATGCACATAGAGAGATTTTGCTAAATTAATTTTGAATACATTTCTTTTTAATATCCCTCTTCAATCCCTCTAAGTCTACAACTTCTACTTCGCTAATATTTCTTATATCTTTATGATATAGAGGCTTCAATTTTTACCTTATTTTTTTCTAGCTTCTGCATATCAAAGAAAAATATCAATCCTTCGTTTTTCTGAGTCTGACTCATTTGACTAAGCACGATGTTCTCTGCTTGCATACATTTACTGACAAATGCCATAATTTCATTATTTTTTCTGACTGAGTTAAACACCATTGTAGGTACGTATATTGACAGACATCTGGGCTAGTTCCATAAATTGACTATTGTGAATTGTGCTGCTGGAAACAACAATGTGTGTGAACCACTACAGAACACTAAATTTAGTTCTATGGGAAAAAATACAAGGAATGGGATTGTTGGGTCATATGGTAGTTCCATTCCCAGTCTTTTAAGGAATCTTCATACTGTTTTCCAGAATTGTATAATATGCAGTCCCACCAACAGTGTATAAATGTAGTTTTGCCACATTTTTGTTGCATTGTCTATGTGTGTGCTATTCTCTATTTCATTAATTTGAGCTTCTGATTTTAATTATTTCCTGTCATCTACTGATTTTGAAAGTTTTTGTCTTCCTTTTCTAAGACCTTGCAGTGGAGCATAAGCTCATTTATTTGGAATTTATTTTGTTAAATTGGGCACTGAATGCTACAAATTCTCCTCTTAGAATTGGTTTCATAAAGTTGTATAGACTTTGATGTTGTATCTCTCTTATCATTTGTTTCTAAGGATATTTTAACATCTTCTTTCATATCTTTTATGATCCAATCTTCATATAAAAGTATTGTTCAACCTGGGTGTCATCCCATATGTCTGTAATTTAAACACCTCTAGAGAATGAGACAAAAGGATCACAAGTTCAAGGCCATCTTTAGAAGTTTGCAACATGTTTCCTCAAAATTAAAAAAAATGAAAAGGGCTAGGGATGTAGCTCAGTGGTAAAGCAACCTTGGGTTAAAATCCTTGTATGAAAAAAATAGTATTATTTAATCTGAATTTACAGGGATTCCATTGTTTTCCTTCCTGTTTATTTGCAGTTTCATTCCATTATGATCTAATAGGAAGCACACAATTATATAAATTTGTTGAACATACAAAGACTTACATTGTGACCTAGAATATGGTCTATTTTTTAGAAGGTTGTATGAGCCTCTAAGAAGAAAGTAAACTCTGCTGATTGAGGGAGAAATAATCTGTAAATGTTTATTTGATCCATTTGATTTATAGTATTATTTGCATCACCAATGTTTGTTGATTTTACATTTGGATGATCTGTCTGTTGGTAATAAGGGTGTGGTAAAATCATCCAGTATTATTATATTGGGGTCTATATGGATTTAATATCAAAAGTATTTTTATTTAATTAGATGCACAGGTATTTGTGGCATATATATGTATTATCATTATCACTTTTTGCTGGATTGGTCCCTTTCTCAGTATACAGTGTCCTTCTTTGTCTCTTCTGATTAATTTTTGCTTGAAATATGTTTCTCAGATGACAATAGCTACTCCTGCTTGCTTTTGGAATTCATGTTTATGTAAAATCATTTTCCATACTTTCAGTTTCAGCTTGTGGATATGTTTGTCTAAGGAATAAGTCTCTTGCAAACATATAGTTAGAGGTTGCTTTTTAATCCATTCTGCTAAGCTCTATATTTTAATTTTGGAGTTGAGAAAATTTACATTCACTGTATTGATATGTGCTTGTTGATTCTTACAATACTGATATATTTGCTATATTTAATGAGGTCCTGATTTTCATTTAGTTGGTTGATCTTCTTGTGATCCTTACCTATTTAAGTGATCTTAGGGGTGTTTTGTTTGTTTTTTGGTTCCTATGTACATTAGTCAGCTACTTCATTACTGTTATCAAAAGATCTAACTAGAATGATTTTAGAGGAGACAATGTTTATTTGTTACTCCTAAGTTCTGAGGTCTTAGTCCATAGATCACCAGATCCATTCCTCTGGATGCCAGGCCAGGCAGAATATCCTAACAGAAGAGTATGGTAGAGGAAAACAGTTCAGGATATAGCCACCAGGAAGCAGAGAGTGCTCTTACTCACCAGAGTAAAAATAAAAACCCCAAACACATGGCCCCCATTGACCTATGTCATCCAACCACACCCTACCTGATGACAGTTACTGTCTAGTTAATACATGTTCAAGGATTAAAGCACTGGTTAGATTAAGGCTTTCATAACCTGATCATTTCACATGTAAACTTTATTGCATTGTTTCACAAAACAGCTTTTTTAGGACACTTACTATCTATACATAACATTCTGCACCTGGACTCCAAAATCTTATGTCTATCTCATAATGTAAAACACAAAGTTCATTTCCAAGGGACCCCATAGTCTTAAGAGTTCTAGCACTATCAAAACTACAAGTTCAAAGTCTCCTCTGAGACTCAACGCAAACTCTCCATGTGAGCCCCCAAAAAAATCAAAAAGGAAATCACATATATCCAATATATAAAGGCACAGAGTAAACGTTTCCATTTCAAAATGAAGAAATGGAGAAATAGAAAGAAGGAATGATTTGAAAGGAAAACTGAAATCCAGTTGAAATCCAGTTGAGCTCTCTCTTAGTTTGTTTCTGCTCAATTCCTAAAACTTTTACTTGGCAGATTTTCCATGATATTGGCATTCTTCATCTTGGTGGTATCCACTGAAGATTTGGCTTCCTTTTCACTTCTTCATGCATCATCTTATCATGAGCAGCCTGAAAGGATGCTAAACCTGACACATTTTGCCTGGCTTCCCAGGTCTTCCTTTTAAATCTTGGTGAAAGTCCCATTAACCCCTTAACTCCAGCATCCTGCATTCCTGCAGAACCACCTTCATATGGCTGTCACCAAGGTCTGCCATTCTCTTGAGCAGCAGTAGTCAAGAATCTATGAATCCTGGTTGCAGCAGCCTCTGAATGCCTGGGTAGCTGAGTATGATGAAATAATTTCTTAGACCCTGCTATGCAAGCCAGATGACTCCATAGTCTCATCTCAAAAGGAATATTTCTTTACATCCTTATGCTTGAGACAGGTGTGTTCATGCTATTGAGAGCCCCTCAATCCTACTTTCCAACTGCTTCAAGAAGTAATTATCATTTCTACAGTGACCATAATACTTTAATAACCACACTTTCCTTAGCACCCTGTGTACAGGTATATTCCCAGTTTTTGTGACAAACTGCAAATGTTCAAATCTTTCTGCTTTGCACTGTGTTCCTGATTATCATGGTAAACATCCCTAAAATCTTCCAGGAACATCCATGTTGCTGCCCAAATACTATGCTCCCTCAAAATTTCTTCTGCCAGATTAAGAACTCCATTATCTTTAAATTCAGCCTCACAGAATATCTCAAGACATGGGCAAAATACAGACACATTCTTAACCAGAGCATTGTATGAATGGCCTCTATTCTAATTTCCTATAAAGTATCCCTTCTCTGAAAACTCATCAGTCCATTCTTCACTGTCCTCAGGCCTACCAACATTCTCATTTTCTAAGCTTCCACAAAAATCTAAACCTTTTTCACCTTGTATATCTAAAGTTTTCAAAATTCCTCCCACAAATGCCAAAAAGCTCCAAAATTTATGAAACTCATTGGCAGATTAGTCACAGCAAGGAACCTACTTCTCAGTACCAAATTCATTTTAGTCAGCTACTCCAACACTATGCCCAAAAGACCTGACAAGAACAATTTTAGAGGAAGAAAAGTTTATTTAGTCCTCACAATTTTTTGAGGTTTCAGTTCCTACTTGGCCAGCTCCATTGCTATGGACACAAGGTGAGGCAAAATATCATGGTGGAAAAGTGTGGTGGAGGAAAGCAGCTCAGGATATGGTCACCAGAAAGGAGAGACTGGGCTCACTCACCAGGGACAAATATAAATCCCAATGTCATGTCCCCAATTATCTACTTCCTCCAGCCAGACCTTACCTGCTTATGGTCAAGGATCAGTTAAGCCAATCAACCAGATCAATACATAGATTAGGTTAATGCTCTGTTAACCCAATCATTTCACTTCTAAACTTTCTTGCAAGGTCTCATGCATGAGCTTTATGGAGACACCTAATAACTAAATGTTAACACTTTGCTTGCAGTATGTGTTTAAGTATTCTTCATAATGCTGGCTTAGTAGTCCTGAATTCTTTTATTTTTTCCATGCCTTGGAAAATTTATGTTTCTTCAGCAGTTTTGAAAGACAGCTTCACTACATATCCCAATCTTGGCTGATTACTATTTTTTAGGTGTTGGGATATTTCATTTGAGATGCTCCTTGATTTTAGGGTCTGAGTTGAGAAGGTAGAAGTAATCTTTATTGGTTTGTATCTAAATGTGACCTGATATTTTCTCATGTAGTTTTTAATATTTTTCCTTATTTTCTGCATGTGGCATTTTGACTAAGATGTGTCTTGGAGAGGTTCTGATTTATCTTGTCTATTTGGAGTCCTATGTGTTCCCTATATGTGGAACTGTATTTTGTTTCTAATATGGGACAAATTTTTTGCTGCTATCTTACCGAAGATGTTCTTAATGCCTTCAGTTAGTATGTCCACATTTTCTTTTATCCTAATGAATCTCTGACTTTTTCTCTTGATGTTATCGCAGAGTACCAGAGTTGTTATATATTTTCATCATGGTCTTTCTTTTTTTTTTCTTTTCATCATATACTAAATGTACAAGTTTGTGTATACTATCTTAAAGGCCTGAAGTTCCATTTTCTGTACTATCCTATCTGATGGTGTTTTAGTCAATTTTTCCATTGCTGTTGCCAAATGACCTGACAAGAACAATTAGAAGAGAAAAATGTTTTATTTAGGGGCTCACAGCTTCAGAGGTCTCAGTCCATAAGATGCCAGTTCCATTTCTTAGTGCTGGAGATGAGGCAGAAATTTGTGATGGAAGAATATAGTGTAGGAAAAGTGTCTAAGGTCACCAAGAAGAAGAGAGACTACACTTTCCATACACAAAATGTATATTCAAAAGTATGCCCCCAGGGACCCACCACTTCCAACCCCATCCTACCTGCCTTGACTTACCACCCAGTTAACCCCTATCAGGGATTCATTCTCTGATTAGTTTAAGGCTTTCATAATCCAATCACTTCACCTCTAATCCTTCTTGCATTGTCTCACACATGAGATTTTGGGGGATACCTCATATCGTACAATACAATTTGTCTGCAAAGAGTTTTAATTTGGTTCATTACATCTTTCATTTCCAGACGTTCTGATTCTACATGTTTCAACACCTCTATTTCTATTTTGAAATGATTGTTCATCTCTTCTATTTACTCTCTTTATTCAGTCTTTAGATCTTGTTTTAGTTTATTTAACATTGGAAAAATAGTTTTTGTAGTTTTTCTCTGGAATTTCATCTACTTCCACATTTGTGGAATTTTTTGTTGGGGGATTGTGAATTTTGTTTTCAGAAATCTTGGATTCCTGCATCACTTGTGATAAATTCCCCTTGATCATTCATGCATGAGTCCTTTCATGTGTATTTATCTCTTAGGTTCCGTGACTTCTCTTTTTCTGATTTGGAAGTGCAGGAGTGGGACCTAAGTTCTCCCTCGGGTTGGGGCCTGGTTGTTGGTTTGGGGTTTTTCCTGCCCTATTCTGCATGTTGAAATATTATGCTGCTTAAGTGGATCTAGATAATGTGGCATGAGATTCGCTATTAATTGGCTGATTTAAGAGTATTGCTCAGCAGCAGGATCTCTACTCTGTGAATCTGAAGTTTCCCAATCGCTTTTTTTTAAAAGAGAGAGGGACAGTGAGAGAGAGAGAGAGATAGAGAATCAATTTTATCTAGTTTTTCATGTGACTTTTGTTGCTCTGACACTGCATTATGTACATGGTGCTGGGGATTGAACCTGCATCCTCATGCATGCCAGGCAAGCCTCATATGCGCTGAGCCACCACTTTAGCCCCTCCCAATTACTTTTGATTCCATCTTAGAAGATGGGAGGATCCATGAATAGAAATAATAATTGCAAAAGATATACAGCCTTAAGATAAATGCCAATGTCTACTTCAATACTTGTAACATTAATTGCAACCCGTACAGGAATGGCGGGGTCAGCATTTAACATCATTTCCAAAAATAAACAATAATGAAATAGATGAAGCATTACACAAATTATGTATACTACATTGCCCACTGAGTTAATAATCATGAAAACATGAATAGATAGAAAATACATATACTATATAATTTTATTAGTAAGTGGAATTAAAGTTCCTTTAGTAAAGAGAAGGTGAAATAAGAAGGCAAGAGAAAGTTTGAAATAATTAAAAACAAAGGAGAGGCAGAAGATAGGAAGCAAATGACAACTATATTGAAGGAAGAGTAAAAACAAAGTTAAAAAAATGAAGAGAGGAAGAGGGAACCAAAAATATATTTATTAGTACAGGAAGACAGTGAAGAAGGGGCAATAAGATGGATAAAATTCAAGGTAACAACAAACAAATGTTAAGATCAACTCAAACCCATTTATAATTATATCCCACCTAAGACAAACCAATTCTAAGTTAAAAAGCAAGTGAAGAAGAAAACACTCAAATGGAAGTAAAATTATATGAATATATCCAATCTATCCATGCAGTGAGAAAACACACCTCTGCTCCCACCCCATTTCACATGCAATCTTTCAGAATGGAAAAAAATATATATATATAGCAATGAAATGACATTTGACAAAATTTAAAATTTACAAAAAAGGACAAAAAATGAGGAAATACAGAAAAAATTTAAAAGATAAAAAATCGTAAAGAGAAATAACTGGCTTATTTCTGCTGAGGTGATCAAAACTGTTGGCATGAATTTATTTGCATTATTTATATTAATTTTGGGCTCTGTATCCCTTGGGTCAAGTGCAGGGGTTGTTAAGTTCAGTATCTTTGTGTTCTTCACCTAGCTGCCAGTCATTGTGTTTAGGAGCAAATGCTAGTTGTAATATCTCTCAGCTTCCATCTCTCAGTGTAGGTAAGAATAGACTGGGGATGCTGGCAAATCGTGTGCTCCTATAGCAGGGGAAGTGAAGAGTTCTAAATTGAAGTTCTGCAAATGCCTATGGAAAACTCACCTACAGCCAGAACCAAGTGTCCCAGCACCTGGCAGCTGACATACTTTCCCTCAAGTTCATCCAAACTCTCAGTAAAGAATCCACTGTCCTAAATCCCTTGCTAACCTCAAATGATTCAATCATTGCCAATTTGAGGCCTTTGCCTAAGTGACCTGGACCCAACTTCAGGACTCAAGGCCTCTGGCTAGCAACATATCATTCAGGACATGTGGATTCTTCCCCAACTCAGAGAAGCTCATACTGTAGGCATCTACTAGAAATCATTGCTTTAAACAGGGAAGCACACCAAATTTGAATTTTATTACTTCTGAATGCCAAATACACATTCCCAACTTATTGGCTTCTGTTGGAAAGATATATTTTTGTTCAGTGGCAGAAAAATTCATTTGAGAAAGAAAATGTTAAAATGGAATTGTTTTAATTCTATATGCCACATTAAAAATTTATTGTTGAAAGAAACTTAAGCAGATGTACATAAATAGAAAGATGGAAAGATGAGTTAATATACTGGAAAACTAAATATTTTTAAAATAGCAATATTAACCAAACCAATCAAGAGTTTCAGTGCTATCCTCTGTCAAAGTTCTACAGCTATGTACAGATATAATACACTAATAAAAACATAAAATTGATCTACAGCTTTTTGTTTATGAATAGAAAGCCTGATTGTAAATTGTGAATATAATAGCAAGGGACAGTGTATAGCCGAAAAATCTTGAAAATAAGGAACTAAATTCAAGACAAAAGTAATTTGATTTCATATTTTAATACAAACCAGTAGTAAAAAAAAAATAGCATGATATCTCCAGTAATAAAAACAATGTGATACCTGGAGAAGGATAAACTTATAAAACAAAGAGTAGAATATACAACTAAATATGGAAATGTAGTCATGCATCTATGGTCAATAGATTATTGACAAGGGTGCCAAAATATTCATTTAATAGGGAAAAATATAGTCTTCAGAAAATAATGATAGGAAGATTCAATAATCATGTGCATAAAAATGAAATTTTACCCTTATTTCAAACCATGTAAGAAAAGTAACTCATGATGGGACATGCATGAGGACATGGGTTCAAACCCCAGCACTTCATACACAACTAGATGTTAGAGCAATGAAAATCAAATGAAACATTAAATGAAGTTGATTCTCTATTTCTCTCTCTCTTTTTTAAAAAATAATTCACAATGGATCAAAGACCTAAATAAAAGAGCTAAACTATAACTCTTAGAAGAGCATATCTTCAATATTCAGATTTCACAATTTTTCTAGATATGATAACAAAAGTACAAGTAACAAAGACAGCACTGATAGACTGAATTCTATTAAACTTTTTTAAAACACATGGCCTTTGGAGCATACAATGAATAAGGTGAAAAAGGTTATATGTATACACTGTACATCTAATATAAGACTTGTATATAGAATATATAAAGAACACTAAAAATTAACAACCAAAAGATAAACAACCAAATTTATAAGTAATCAAAGGATTTGAATAGATAATTCTCAAATGGAGCTACATGCAAGTGGCCAACAAGCACATGCAAAGATGTTTAACATCATTATTCATTAGATAAATGCAAATCAAAACCAAAATGTTAAACCACTTCACACCCACTAAGAAGGCTATATTTTTTAAAATATTTAAAAAATAGTAACTCTTGCCAATGATGTAGAGAAATTAGAACTCTGGTACACTTCTGGTAGGGATGCGATGAAGTACAGTTAATGTGAAACCTGTGAGCTTCTCAAGAAGATAGACATAGCAGCACCGTATTATGAAACATTTTCAATCCTAGACAGTGACTTTTATAGAAATATTCACAGTAGCACTATTCACACAATCTGATCCATAAAGTGATCAATGGAAAAGCAAATGTGGTGAGTGCTGAGAAATATTTTTCAAATATAAAGATTAATAAAATACTGATAAATGTTAAAATATGGATGAATACTGAAAACAGAATGATAAGTGAAAAAAAGCCAGATACAAAAGATCTGATATTGTACAATTCCATTCATAATAAATATCTGGAATAGACAAACAAAAATGGAAAGCAGATTAAAGGTAGCCAAGGAGTAGAGGGAAAGAGAAAGGAGGAATGGCTACTTACTGGTTATATTGTTTAATTATGGGGTACTGAAAACATTTTGGAAGTAGATTAGTGATTATGATTGCATAACACTGTGACTGTCTTGAATATTCTTGATTTTAAACTATTAAATGGTTAAAATGACAAATTTTAGGCTGAAATATTTTACTGAGTTCATCAAATATGAATAAGAAATTTTCACTGTTCCCATATGTTATGCTTAAGATACCATGCTAAATATATTGCAAAGAAGAATAGGCCAAGATATTGTCAAATTTTAAAGGAATTTATATTCTTTTTTATTTTATTAAGAGAGAGGGACAGTGAAAGAGAAAGAAACAATTTCATTTAGTTTTTCATGTGGCTTTCTTTGCTCTGAGACTTCACTGTGTACATGGTGCTGGGGTCTGAACTCGCATACTTGTGCATGCCAGGCAAGAGCAGTAACCACTGAGTCACTGCTCCAGCTCCAGGAATTTATATTCCTAAGGTAAAATAAATTCAAAAATAATGTAATAAATGTACAAGCAAAACAGATGAGTTTGAGAAGAAGAAGAAGAAGATATTATGTCTAGCAGAGAATTACTGGGAAATTTTTCAAAAAGGAGGTAACAGTTTACATCACCCTCAAGCAATGTGCTAGTCAGTTTGTAGGCATGTATCAGGTATATGTATGGATCACTTAGTCAATAAACATGTGTACACTGCCTCTTCCTGTGTGTAAGATTGTATGTTACATTCTAATAATACATTAGTGAGTACAAGAGATATCTTTGCAGCTGACATTCTGTCATGGAAATATAATGAGATTAACAAAACAACAACAAATATGACACACATTATGAAAAAATAGTGTAGTTG
This sequence comes from Aplodontia rufa, assembly GCA_004027875.1. NCBI lineage: Eukaryota > Metazoa > Chordata > Mammalia > Rodentia > Aplodontiidae > Aplodontia > Aplodontia rufa. Next base: position 10,915 of record PVKS010049930.1, read on the forward strand.
GCTCTGAATATAGAAGAGGGACCTGATTCTGAAGCTCAGTGGGGATGCTCAGAGCAAGCATTCCAGACAGAGTCACAACGTCCTGATGGAGCATAGTAGGCTCACGGAACTTGAAGAAGTGAAATATGGATAACTATTTAATTTCTCTTCTAAACATAAGCACACTTTAGACTGAAAAGGAGTAGTTATCAACATTATATCAGGGTTGTGTGAGGTGCCTATAATTCCAGCGACTCAGGTCACTAAGGTAGGAGGATCACAAGTTTGAGACCAGCCTCTTCATCTTATGGAGACTCTTCCTCAAACTAAAAAAAAAATAAAAAGTTCTCAGGGTGTAGCTAAGTGATAAAGCACCCCTGGGTTCAATGCCCAGTACCAAACATAAAAAGAAGAGAAAAGAATAAATAGAAACTGTGTCAGGACAACAGAAGATAATTGTTTTTCTGCATAGGGGAAAATATCTGGATTTAAAATCAATCCAAGTATAGCTGGACAGTGGAAAAGAGCAAGAATGTGCTCATGAATTCAATATTAGACCAGATCAATCAGGGCTCTGTAGGAAATACTTATTTTCTGTTTCTGTAAGGAAAAATGAAGCATTGAAGAAAAGAGAATGACATGGTTGGATTTATGCTATTAAGCCTTATTCTACCGGATATGTAAAGAAGAGGACTAAGCATAAAGACTGATGAAATAAGTAAAGTTTCAAGGATGTGAACATACTTAAGAGGTTGGAACAAAAGAATAGGAACAGCCTTCTGAATGAAAATATTTCAATAAATATGTGAAGGGATCATCATCAGCCCACGTTTTAAAGGCCTTACTTGATCAGTGAAAATCACCATATGAAT
>PVKS010049931.1:0-11777 GCA_004027875.1 Aplodontia rufa
AAAATGTCTTAACGACAGGTTACTCCCTAGTTTTTGTCTGTACCCTAGTTTTTTTGTCTGTACTGAAATCTACATAACACCTGGCAACTCCCTTAGAAGGATTATTGATTCCTTGGCTCTCTCCCCTCCTCCTCTATAAAAACCCATGTGCCTTAGTAATAAACGGATTCTGAGCTGCCATCAGCTGCGTGTGGTTGCCTTGTTTCCCTGGCTGGGGGGGGAAGGGGTCCCCGAACGAGGGGGACCCAGGTTCTAGCCGTCGGCACTCACCCTCCTCCTGATCGGCTCCCGGGGGACAATCCAGCCCCCCACAATTATTGAAATTGACTTTGAAAACTACTCATGTAGTTTACTCAGGAAATATTTTATAATTTTATTTTTCCTTGCCTGGTTTATAAATATTTACTATTGTGTGATTATTTTTAAGAATATATTTAATTTTTTCTGAATTTCATATCATTGGTTTTCCTTAGAAACTCGATGCTAAGTATTCTTCAAACACACACCCTTCTGGGCACATACCTCCTCCTTATAACTTTTCTCCAGAAACTGAAATCCCCAAAGATGCATCAAGAATAGCTATTCTTTTCCAGATGTAGGAATCTTTCTCTCTATTCCTGAGGATAAGATGAATTTTTTTTCTTTTAACAAGCAAATATTTTGGTGGCTCTTTCAGGGGACATCTTTTTTTCCTGGGGTGAACTATTCAAAGTGTTACAGCACAGAATTCAGAAGGGAAGAAGGGAATGAGGCAATTATTTAGTTTCTCTGCAGTGCAAGGAAGCACTAAGGAGTTCTCCATTGGATTAAACATCCTCCTGGGAATCAGAGAAATGCAGCACATTAATGCAATCATTTTGTTGTTATTTATGTGGTGGCAAACACTACTGGTTTTCTTCTCTTACATTTTTTTTTTTTGTATATGTTCATGAAGGATGACCAATGATAAGAAACCTATCCAATGAGCAACAGGAGCAATTTCTAGGTTAGTGTGTGCAAAATCAGAGGGCTGGCTGACACACTTGGCAGTAATCACTCAAATGAGAGAGAAGTTGTGATACTTGAGGCTCCAGCACATCTTAAAAGTACTAGGTGATGCCACATGGTGAGAAAAGAAAAAGTAATCTTGATCCCCGGACACTGTGCAACCATCATGCCACCTCAGGTCAGCCTACTTCGTTCTGCTCTTATCTGTTGCTTAAGCCACTGATGATACTGTATAGGAGTTTTATTCATACAAACCCGATTTAACAAATTCAATTCATATGCTGCAAGTGAAATGCATATAAGCATTAGAGAAGTTAACAATAAGAATTAATAAATGATAGGAACAGGTAAGTACTATCTTAATAGACTATACGAAGGGATTTAAATTTCCTATGAAATTGGAGAACATAATTGTAAAAACAATGAACTACATAATTTTCAAACAAAAAAGGGCTCCAATTCATTCATTCATTCATCCATGTCTTCAATAGTAAACTGGGACTCCAGTTCTCATAACGCAGATACTTCAGGGTTAGTAAACTTAAATGCTTTGTCCAAGAGCCCAGCCCTGGTCTATGAGATTCCAGAGCCTTAGCTGTAGTCATGGATTTGCCTGTTCCAAAGGAGTCAGATGCTAGCAGACAACGCTGCACACACAGATTATAATAAAAGGCAAACATTGGGATAAAAAAGTATAAAGCCTTTCAGCAGAACAGAGAAAATGATTGATTTCTCTTGATGGGTTCATGTGGGAAGGAGTACGTGAGGCTCACAAAAGAATTAACAATGAAGCCGACACTTTACACAAGTGTAAGAATCTACCAGGCATAAAATGAAAGAGTGAGCCTTCCAAGCATAAAGAGCAGGGGCAGAGGGAGCGAGGTGTGAAAGAGCAGAGCTCTGCAGAGTGTTTCAGTGTGGTCACAGCAAAGTGTCTGCTGGTGCGGAGCCCAGGGAGAAATGGTGCAGAAACCCAGGAGAGAGGTAGCTTCCAGAATGAGGGAGTGGCTAATGCAACTAACTGTGGGCCAGGGAGAGTTTAGGAAGGATGAGGACTGAGGAGAGGTCATTGTATCAGCTGATGAGGAAATCCCACTAGAAGCTTTGGAGGAGGGGACTGAGAGAGAAAGGGGTAAAAGTGGGAGACACTGATATTTTAAGACAGTTGAAGTGAATACAGTGAGATACATGATTTCAAATTTGAAGGAAGGGGATTGTTTTATTTTTAGGGTGGAAGGCAATTTAGTATAACTGGAAGAAAGGAACTAGTGTCAGGGAAGAAGCAAAAAGATTATTAATGGTTCACACTTCTGAAGGAGAGAAGGGAATGGAGGAGACAGGACAGATGGAGAGAGTTGAATAGGGTAGAGCATGTGTTCAGCTGAGAAAAAGAGGAAAAAATGAAGACTTCTTTGTAAAATAGAAAATTTCAAGGACAAAAAGATCCTGCTGAGATTTATTTAAGTTAAGGTAAATGAGTCGAAGAAAATGACAAAATTTTGTTACAACTGCTCTAAGGGATTTGGAAAAAATTTGAAGAAATATATAAAAAGTTTATAAAGTAGTATTGAGGTCCCCACTACTTTTGTAAGTAAAAAATGCATATGTAAACACTGTTGGGCAGTTACTAATGTGGAATGTTACTGACTGAAATAGAAATGTGAACTTCATTTTTACTGGTTGGTACTGGGGACTGAACCAGGGGCACTCAGCCACTAAGCCATGTCCCCAGCTCTTTTTTATATTTTATTTTGAGACAGAATCTTGCTAAGCTGCTTAGGGTCTCACTGAGTTGCCGAGGCTGTCCTTGAACTTGCAATCTTCCTGCCTCAGCCTCCCAAGTTGCTGGGATTACAGGCATGTGCCACAACACCTGGCTCCTTGAGGTGAAGAGTCAAAGAAGATTCTTATTCCTGACCTTGTCCAATCTGAGTTTTGTGTTCAGTCTGGGCTTTTTCATTCATCTTCAATTTTGCTTGCCAAAGTCATCAGCTGGCATCTCATAGAAGACAAGATGCTAAATGTGAGCTTTTAATAGTATAGAGATACAAAGATATTCAGCCTTGAGGTGGGTGGACAGGGAGGGGAGCTGCCTCTTCTGCAAGGCAATGATAACAGTTTTTTTGTGCGATTCGTGGGGAAAACATTACAAAGTACCACCAGGAAGGTTTTTTGGGGAAGTAAAAGGCTATTATGGAAGGCAATTGGTTTGAGTAGGAGGAATTGAATCCTTTCTAGGATAGAGGAAGGTGCTTATCCAAAACCAAAGAGGGACATAGCCAGGGACCACAACCTGGACCAGCAGAGGGAGAGGTCCCCTTGGTTGATGGAAGATTGTGTATGTGTGCGTCGGGGGCGGGATCCGTGGTATGACTTTGTAAAATTTCCTGAAGACTGTGTTCCACACTGTAAGAAAGGGACTTATCACACCTAAGAGGCCAAAAAAGACTTGGGCAAGGCACACATTTTGGTAATGACTATGATGGATTAAAAACCTCCCCATTTTCCATATTCCATATAAAACCTCTCTCTAGGATCTTGCATAGCCTAAAGAGGAGGAAATATACATGAGATGGAATATACATGAGATGGAATTTCTTGCAACCTTTGGCAAGTACAAGAACTAGATTTTCTGCCAATAAAAAATAAATAGTATCTTTTGAGTTCTCAAATGTTATGGGCCAAATTTACACTCTTGCTGATATAGACACATTTTTTTTTCTTAGTGTGATTTTTATAAACAAATCATTTCTTACACATCTTCATCCTTAAATCTCTCTCTCTCTCTTTCACACACACACCCCAACTATTCTTCTCGTATTCAAGATTTACTCTTTAATTTTCTTGTCACTAAGTCTGCACTGAATATTTAAATATTGCGCATACAACTTAAAGATGTGACCAAAGACCAGTTTCTTTTTTTTTCTCTTCTGTACAGATGGAATTATTTTACATAATTACCATCATTTGCAAATTCTTCCACAAAAGGACTCTAAATCTTTAGGAACAGATTCCTTGCACAAGTTTTAGGTGCCCCAAGGAAGGAGAGTTTCTGCATTATTTTGCAAAGAAAATACCAATCATCATCATGTTTTTAACCTATTCCTGTTTCGTAAATGGCCATAAGAAAGTCAATAGGGAAGTTAGTTCTCACCTTAATAGCTACTCACCTAGCAATACCATATATTTCTATAATTGGTGACAGAAAACGTGAAATTATACAATTGAACTTAGTTCTGTCTATGCTATGGCTTCACATGAGAGTTGGACAAGTGTCATGACTCCTATGCAACAACAATTTTCTTTAACATAAATTTAGATATGTCAATGTTCAATATGATCCTTTTCCATGTTAAGCCTCACCTAAGTAATTACTTCTCATTCACATACTTAATAGATAATTACACAGGAGGAAAAGCAATTTCGTCTGAAGCTGCTCTCTTTGGCTTGCTGATGGCCACTTTCTTACTGTGTCCTCACATGGTCTTGCTTCTGGGCATGGACATTTTTGGAGTCTCTCTGCATCTCTACATTTTCTCTTATAAAGACACTGGTCGTATTGGATTAGGTCTGCTCAAACACTCTCTTAAAGTGCAATCTCTCTCTCTCTCTCTCTCTCTCTCTCTCTCTCGTACCAGGAATTGAACCCAAAGATACTTAACCACTAAGCCATATCCCCAGCCCTTTATTTTGAGATAGGGTCTCTCCAAGTTGATTAGGGCCTCCCTAAACTTCAGAGGCTTGCGCTGAACACCTGATCCTCCTGCCTCAGCCTCCCAGGTCACTGGGATCACAGGAGTGTACCACCATATCCAGCTCTAATCTCCTCTAAATACCCTATTTCCAAACACTTTCACATTCTGAGGTACTGGGAGTTTAACCTACAAAATACAAATTCTTAGGGGACACAAATCAGCCGTAACTGCCAGACACTGTGATACTAGATGGTGTTCAGTTGACTTGTTGTCTTGAGTTTTAAATTCCCTTGTAGTTTTTATTGTACTGGGTACAACCTAACTTTTTTTATATTTCTTTTTTATTTTTGTAAGGCACCAACAGACTTTTGTTTACATTTTACCATAATCCTTTCACCTGCCCTACCAAAAACCACTTCTTAAAAATTATGTGGCATCATGAAACAATAGAATGAAGTCCCTGCCTAGCAGTTCTTCAGTTCCAAGTAATTTGGTCATGCCAGCATATTTGACCCAGACACTAAAGAGAAGCACTGAGGATTTATTTGAAAACAAAAAGCACTCTCATTACAGGACACATATGGGATTTTTTAAGGAATTATTATGCTACATTAAAAAAAATTCCAGGGTCTCAAAAGGTGTCTCAGTGGTAGAGAACTTCTCTGGCAAGCACAAGGTCCCAGGTTCCATTCTCAATACTCACTCTCCAAAAATAGTTCCATTTTAAAATGAGATCAAAATTGTCTAAAAGAAATTGCTAAGCTTTAAATGAAATTTTAATTAGAAAGTGTAATTGTGTCTGTGGTTAATATTTGAATGGTATAACTTATATTTCACATACTTTACTATATTAAATAGAGAATCATGTAATGGGGATAGTTTCAAAAATATTAATTTAAAAATATAAAACAATTTTGCCTCCAAATAGTACATATTATCTGTTTCAGACTCTTAAAAGAAGCAAACTCATTATAATATTTAAACAACATTGAATAAACACGAATTGTAAAATGTAAGTTTGTCAAAATCTTAAACTCTACAGATAATTATTGTTAAACCTGAAGTAAAACAATTAAAATTTCTTCTAAGAATATAAAAGATTATGAATGCTTTTACATTTAGAATTAGATTACATAATTCTATTTGCGTATAGGTATGAATGTATTGGTATACATACATATACCTACATATGCATGCATATAGACATCCGTATATATGGATTTAATTAAATATGAGTATATTATTTCATTCTTTTAAGTGGGTGTAGAGCACTAATCAAAATAATAATGACAATGGCCAATATTTATTGAATATTCTTACTAGCCACTAAAGTAAAGCAAATGATGAGGATGATTAAAAAGTTAATATTACTCTATTAATTACAAAGCATAACAAATATATAATATTAGAACTCCTAATTAGGAACTAATAATTATTAACTTCAAAAAATATTTAGTCTGCTTATTTAGACTTATTTAGAGCATTATAGTTATACATACATAAGAGTGAGGTTCATTCTGGCATATTCACAAATTCACAGAATTTGGTTTTCTCCATTTCAGTCCCAGTGCTATACCTTCCATCCCCTCTTCTCTCCCCTACAGCTTTTTACTACTCTATTGGTCATCCTTACTTCTTTATTTATTTTTAATTGGCGCATTGTAGTTACACATAAAATTGGAAAGGATTGTGCTACATTGATATATGCAACTATTATAATTTGATTGATTTAATTTTCCATTTCTTTCCTTTCAACTCCCCTCTCCCTTCCTCTTGACCCCCATTTCCATTCTACTGATCTCTCTTGTGTTTTTAAAAGTTCCCATTTTCTTTACTCTTTTTTTCTAATTACTTCTGAATTGAGAGCAAACTTTCTGTTCTTGACTTTCTAAGTCTGGCTTATTTCGCTTAGCATGACATTTTCTAGTTTTATTTATCAGCAAATGACATAATTTCATCTTTCTCTATGGATGAACAGAACTGCATTTTGTATTTATGCCACATTTTCTTTATCCATAGGTCTACTGATGGGCACCTAGGCTGATTCCAAAACTTGACTATTGTGGATGGCACTGTTAAAAATATTGCTATGTACATACCATTATGCTGTACTGATTTTAGTTCTTCTGGATAAATATCAAGGAATGGGAGAGCTGGGTCATATGGTGGTTCCATATCAATTCTTTTGTGGAATCTTTACACTGCTTTCCAAAGTAGTTGTACTAATTTGCAGCCTCACCAACGATGTGACAATGTATGAGTAACATTTTCCCCCACATCCTCACCAGAAATTATTGCTATTTGTATTCCTGATGAATGTTATTCTAATGGGAGTGAGGTGAAATCTCAGTGTTATTTTGATTTGTATTTCCCTGACCACTAAGAATGCTAACACTCTTTGAAATATTAGCTGGCCATTTGTGTTTCTTCTTTTGAAATATGTCTCATTAGATTTTTTGCCCATTTACTGAGTGGATTATTCATCTTTTGGTGGTAATTTTTTCCAGCTCTTTATAAATTCTATTTATTAATCTTCTGTTGGAAAAGTAGCTGGAAAATATTTTGTCCCCTTCTATAAGCTCCCTCTTCATGCTCTTAATTTTTTCCTTTGCTGTGCAGAAACTTTTTTAATTTAATGCTATCTCACCTACTGATTCTCGGTTTTTATTTCTTGAGCTTTAGTTTTATTTAGGTACTCAGTACCTCTGATAATATGTTGGAGTTTTGTCCCTATGCTTTCTTCTAGTTGTGTCACTGCTTTTGTTCTAATTTCTAGCATTTGATCTGCTTTGAATTGATTTTAGTGCAGAGTGAGAGAAAGGGATTAAATTTCTTTCTACTACATAGGTATATCCAGTCTTCCTACCACCACTTGTTAAAAAGATTTTCATATCTCCAGTGTATGTCTTTGGCACCTTTAATAAGGATCAGAAGACCATTTTTACATGGTTTTTTCTGTGTCTTCTATTATATGTCTTAGTCTTCATGTCTGTTTTGATGCCAGTTCCATGCTGATTTTGTTATTATCATAGACCTATAATATAACTTAAGTTGACCTTGCTCTTTTTCAGGATTGCTTTGGCTATTCTGGGTCTTTATTCTTCTACATTTTAGAACTGTTTTTATTTTTCTAGTTCTATGGATAATGTCATTTGTATTTTGATGGATAGTACATTGAATCCAGAGATTGCTTTTTTGTAATATTGCCATTTTAATATTAATTCTACCTATCTATGAAGATGATAGGTCTTTCAATCTTCTAGGTCTTCTTCAATTTCTTTTTTCAGTATTCCATAATTTTCATTGTGGTGATGTTTCTCCTCCTTAATTAAATTTCTTCCTAAGCATGTTATTATTTTGAGGAAATTGTGAATGGGATAATTTTCTTGATTTATTCCTATTTCAAATATATTGGAATGATATCAGAGTTAAAATGTTTTGTTTTGTTCTGTTCAGTACTCCAGTTCCTTTTGTGGAGTAATCTTTTATCTCCAACTCTAATGATTCTGGTAATACTCTAAATTCCAGTATTTTTCTTCATTAAATTTTTAAGTGTTAATGATGTAGACCTACATTCTAGCTGCCCATTAACATTGCCACAAAATTGCTTTTTGCAAGTGCAGATAAATGTCTAATTGCAGGTCTCTCCAAAGTTTTCTGATTTGTATTTTAGAAAATATAGGCGGAGAGGAAATTCCTTTTGGTTTTCAGGTCGTGAAACTCTAATGTCTGATCATCATTTGTGGCTTACATTTCTTTTGTCATATGTAGAAAGTCTTTCTTTAATAAAAAAGTATGAGATCCATACTATTAAGGACTAGAAATAATAACCAGGATAAGACAGGGAAGAAGGATGGGAAGAGAGAGAAATGTTTAGAGGAAGCAAGGAAGTAAGGCAGGGGATGCAGGAGAGAATTGAAAGCCTAACTGGCATCTTTAGACTAAGCCACCCTTAAACTCAGTTGATTGCTGGTAAATATTTAACAACTGGATCTCCACAGGATGGTGAAAGGAGAAGTGAAGTGCTTGTGGATTTCTGTGGTACAAACACCTCCACAAGAACTAATTTCAAGCTAATATTTATGCTATGATGCAGAATTGGAAGGGATGGACAGTAGCACACTATTATTTCCACCAATCAGAAACAATATAGATGAAAATCACTTCAAGAGGATGGATCAGCTGCAGCAGTGGCTCAGGTGTTACGGCGCTTGCCTGGCATGCGCGAGGACCCAGATTCAAACCCCAGCACCACGTACCCAAGGAAGTGTCAGAGCAACAACACTGTTCTAGTCATGTAGAACATTTTCTCATGTATTTATTGGCTTTTTGTACTTCCTCTTTTTATTTATTTTTATTTTTAATTTTAAAGAAAGATGGGGCAGTTAGAGAGAGAGAGAGAAAGAGAGAAGCAATTTTTATTTAGTTTTTCATGGGACTTTCGTTGCTCCAACACTTTGTTGTGCATGTGATGCTGGAATTTGAACCCATGTCATGGCACATGCCATGCAAGCGCCGGATCTGCTAAGCCACGGCTCCAGCCCTGAGACTGTCTATTTGCAACCCTGAAAAAGCAGTAAGAGTTTACATAAAATATTTCATTTCCTAAAATGCCAATTGATTGATAGATGGTAGAGTAGAATAATAATGAGAGAAATTAGAAAAGAAGAATATTTACATTTTTATTGTTTAAAAAGAGACTTTGGGATGGTTGGTGACAGGTAATATTGTACAATAAAGAGTACTGGCTTTGAAGACAGATTTTCTGCTTGAGATTTAGAACTTGCCAGTGGGAGTAAGGAAAACTTTCTATGATTGAGTTTCCTTGTCTGTAAATGGGACTCATAATAGGCCTACCCTTTGAGATGCTGTGATGATTGAGTGTATATATATATATATATCCTGATAAAAGTAAGCTTGATTTATTTCAAGTTGTTTATGTGGATAGTTGAATCAAATATTTAAATTGATAAGCAATCTAAGCAGAAGGATGAATATAGAATTCATGTCACCCAATGACACCAGGAAGGGGCATATGTAGGATGAAGAAGAGGGATGCAGGTGGGTTTGATGAAACAGGACCAGGGACAAGAGCATAGAAGAATACAACTGTATGAACCAAAATCAGAGAGGGAGGCCAGCTGTGCAGCTAAAATCCATGTCTGAATGGTTCAAACAGTAAGAAAAGAAGAAGCTAGAAGCGTCACCCCAGAGAATGAAGGCCAAGGTAGAGAAGGCAGTGGCTATGAAGACAGTGACTAGATTTTTAAGAGGGAATTAATTCAATCTTCTAAATAGTAATAAATCTCTCTAGTTATAAAATAGGAGGTACAGAACATAAGTAGCTCTGAGTTTGGGGGAGTAGAAATTAAGTTCAAAGTGGAAGAACGGACCAGGTTCAGAAGGAGGAGGTATAACCACACAATGGAGGAGACTGTCCATTGTAACTCTGTGGTAAATTACAAAGTAAAAAAAAAAAATTATGGTAGAAGTTCCTATGTGCTACAGTTAATCTTGTATATGTCATCTAAATACATGTTGAAAACCAAAAGATACAGTTTGTTGAAAGAATGTAAAAAGAGCTAGGATAACAGTCAACATGATTATCCTTACAAAAAAAGCACAGCAAGAATGAAATTCTCTCTCATTGGAGAGATTACTGCCAAGTGTGAACTGATATTTGATGCTCTCATGGGGATTACAGATGGTACTGGACGGGAGGTTGAGGGTTGGTAGTAGGCAGGGAGTAGGATGATACGTTGATTAGTGTTTCTCAGATACACCATCTACATAACTATAAAATGAGAGCGGGGAAAGCATTTCCATTTTCAAGTTGGCAATAATGCTTACAAAAAGAGACTACTTGGGCTGGAGCAGTGGCTCGGCTTGCCCGGCCTGCGCAAGTACACGGGTTCAAACCCCAGCACCCACGTACACAATTAAGTGTCACAGCAACAAAAGTCATGTGCAAAACTCAATAAAAATTGATTCTCCCTCCCTCCCTCTCTCTCTTTCTCCCTCCCCCATCTCTTTCTCTCACTGTCCTTCTCTCTAAAAAAAAAAAAAAAAAAGAGAGAGAGAGAGAGAGAGAGAGAGACTACTTTATAAAACAATGCCCAGAACACAGTAAGCCCTCAACAAACATTTGTTGAATGAATGAGCAAATTAAAACTCAGTTTAACGCTATATCTTAGAGAGCTGGAGAAGCAATGACAGGAAATTGTGGCAGGGTACTGCTTTGCTTCTGCATGAATGAGTAGATAAACCAACCCCTTCCCCCCAAAATCAAGAGAATGAAAAGAGGTTTAAGATATGGCATTTAAAAAAATCTTATCAAAGTGTCTGTATATCAGTAGGTTACAGTGTGCTACAAGTTCCCTGAAAGCCCTTGAGACCTTTCAGGGGGTGCAGGGGTCAAAACTATTTTCATAATGTCTGAGATAATATTTCTACTTTCTGTCGATGTTTGCACTGAAGTTGTTAGGGAAATGATGTGTAAAATCACTGGTGCCTTAGTCTAAACCCAGGCATTGGCTCTGCACTGTACCAATTAGTGATCCATAGCCACAAATTCACTGTTAAGAATAAATAACAGAAAGGTACATGTATAATTCCAGTCTGAAGAAAAACTTGGTAAAACAGTAAATATACACTTTAAACATTGAGGACATGTCAAAATAAACTCCTGGGGATAATTGCAATATCCAGAATATATACACATTTTATACACATTTTATATTATTTTGTTAAAATCTTGTAAGGTTGCTCAAAAATAAAAAAAATTAATAAAAAAATAGTAAAAAAAATAAAGTCTATGTAACGCATTGTGCAATAGTTTGAGATGCAAACTGAAGCATGTTTTTTCACCAAACATTACTTGGAATAATGATTTATATGAAAACTGGAAATTTAGATTTCAGTATTTAATAGCCTTATTCTCCCAAATGAATGAAGTAAGCATGTTATTTCAAGGAGAACAAAATTATACTATTTGTTAAAGGTAATCCAATTTAAAATGCAAGCAAAAACAGAATTTTGAAGAGGTTTACCATGGTGAGGTTACTAATACCTAGAAGTTATTTAATGAAATATGTG
>PVKS010049932.1:0-11723 GCA_004027875.1 Aplodontia rufa
AAGAAAAAAAGGACAAGGCCCATATGGGTTGACTGATGAATTCTACCAAAACTGTAAGGAGGAAATGGTAAGAATTCTCTACAATTTTTACTAGAAAATAGGAGCCTATGGAATACTACCTAATTTATATACTTCTAACTCATTCTATGAGGTCAGTATTGCCTTAATACCAAAACCCAAGATGTTATAAAAAGGACAACTACAGACTGATGTCTTCTATGAACCTACACACCAAAATTCTTTGCCAATGTTATCAAATCAAATCCAACAATATATAAAAAAATTATGTTCCATGCTCAATTAGCATTTATTACAGGTGTGTAAGTCTGGTTAAATATTTGAAAAATCAATATAATCTATTATATCAACAAGTAAAGAAGAAAATATGATTATATCAATAAATGCAGAAAAATTTTTTTTAATTTCAATATCCATTCACAAAAAAAAATCAGTAAACTAAGAATAGAGAGGAACTTCCTAAACTTGATTAATAGTTTATACAGGGACTGGAGCAGGGGCTCAACAGTTGGAACACTTGCCTGGCATGTGCAAGGACCTGGATTCAAACCCCAGCACCACTTATACAACTAAGTGACAAGAAACAAAGGCCAGATGGAAGAATAAATTTTAAAAATTGATTTTCTCTCTCTCTCTCTTTCTCTCTTAAAATACAAAAATACATATATATACATACATATATAAGTTTTAAAAATAGTATATACAAAAGCCTACAGCTAATCTTATATTTAATGAGATAAATTAGGACTTTTCTCCTCATATTAGGAAAAAGGGAAGGATGCCCACCTCTCACCATGCCTACTCATCATTGCACTGCAAGCTCTAGCTAATACAATGGGTAAAGAAAAAGAAATAAAAGCCTCTATTATGCTTTAGATATGAGGTGTGCCCCAAAAGCTCATGTGTGAGACAATATAAGAAAGTTCAGAGTTTTACCCTAATCAGAGCATAGGTCCCCTGGTAGGGATTACTGGGTTGTAATTGGAGGCAGGTAGGGTGTAACCGGAGGAACAGGGTCACTGAGGGCGAGCCTTTGGGTTTTAAATTTTGTCCATGGTGAAGGGAACTCTGTCTCTGTCTGTTTCCTGGTTTTATGTCCTGAACTTCTTTCCTCCACCCTGCTCTTCTGCCATGATGTCTGCCTCATGTCAGGCCCAGAGCAATGGAGTAGGTCATCTGCAGACTAAGATCTCTGAAAACTGTGAGCACCCAAATGAGCTTTTCTTCCTCTAATTTTTCTTGTCTGGTCTTTGGTCACAACATTAAAAAGCTGACTAAAACAGTCTCCATATTGAGAAAGATTAAAAATGTCTTTGTTTATAAATACATAATTGTCTATCTCAAAAAGTTGGAAGGCTAGACAAACATGCAAAAGACTAGACTCAGTAGGCAAAAATATACTAGGCTAAAGAATACATGGTTAGTATACAAAAGTCAATTGCTTTTTTGGCAAAGAAAAATTCAAATTTCAAATTAAAAACAAATACCTTTGTGTGAGCACCAAAAATAACAAACACTTGGTTATAACACAGACTTTATACATAACATGAAAATAGGTAAAAATATAGTATGTAATACTATAAAAATACTGAAAATAACATAACAAAAAGACTTAGGGGATCTTGGGTTTGTCCATGAGTTTGTAGATATACCACCAAGATCATACCCCATAAGAAAAAAAATTAAAACATTAGGCTTTTGGAAAATTAAAACTGCTATTCAAAGACACTATTTAAAGTGAAATGAGAAAGAAATCCACAGAATGGGAGAATATTTTTGCAAAATACATATTTCATAAAACAGTTTCACCCAAAATATACAATGAACTCTTAAACACAAGAAAACAAACCACCCACTTTGAAAATGGCCAAAAGATCTGAATAGACACACAACACTGAAGAAAATTGCATACACATAGATATAAAGAAACTCAGCATCATGTGTCATTAGAGAATTGAAAATTAAAAAAATGAGATACCAATACACACCTATTACATAATGGCTAAAAAAATGTTTTAAAGAAACTGACAACAACAAACGCTGATGAGGATGTATATCAGTAGAAATTCTCATTCACTGCTGGGGAAATTTCAAAATGGAACAACCTCTGTGGAAGATAATCAGCAGTTTCTTACAAAGGTAAGTATATTCTTACCTCACAGTCTGCAACCATGATCCTAGATATTTGTGCAATTTAATTGACTAAAATTTATGTACACACAAAACTTGCACAAGGATGTTTATAGAAATTTTATTCTTATTCACTAAAACCTGGAAGACACCACTATGTTCCTCAAAATTTTAATGGATAACAGATATGAGATGACCCCAATGCCTCAGGCTAGACAACACAAGAAGGGTGAGAGATTAATTTATTAGATTAAGAGAGTTGTAATCTAATCAATGGATTAATCCATTTGATGGATTCAGAATTTAAATTAACTAACTGGGAGGTGACTGTGGGCAGATGAGACATGGCTAGAGGAAGTAGGCTACTGGTGCCTGTCATTGGAGATTATATCCTATCCCTCTGGCTCCTCCCTCACTCTGCTTCTTAGCTGCCTTGAGGTGGGCAGCTTCCCTTCACCATGCCATCCTTCCATGAATTTATATCTCACTTCACGCCCAGAACAACAGTGTTGGCTGACCGTAAACTGGAACTCTGACAACAAATAAACTTTTTGTTCTGTAAGTTGTTCTTATCAGGTATTTGGTTACAGTGATGAAGAGCTGATTAACAGAAACTGGTATCAAGAGTGGGGTCATCACTTTGACTACACTGATCATGTGGTTCAGAAAATTTTGGAACTGATTTATGGGAGATATTTGGAAAATTTTGGATAATGCTGCATGGAAAAGTTTTAAAATTTCATAATCAGAGCTGAATGGGCAATTCTGGTGGGAGATCAGAAGACCAAAATGCCAGTGGGAATGAAAACAGTATAGACTGTGCTCACAAGATTTCAGAGGGTAACAGAGACTTCATTGGAAATGGGACTAGAGACTTTATGTTACATTATGGTAAAGAAGTCATCTATATTTTGTCCATGTTCTGAGTATTTATGTGGTGTTCATTTAAAGGTTATGTACTGGCAGAGAAATTTTCAAGGCATCCCAGCATTAAGTGGTGGTATGGGTGTCACTGGAAGCTTTTCATCAGGTTAACTCTGAGAATCGGGAGCAAAAAGCAGAAAGAACAGATTTGAAAAACTAATAGTTTGGTCAGAGAAGAAACGTGTGTAAACAGAGCTAAGGAAGTTGCTAAAGAGATTACTGCCACAAAAGAGAGACTAAGTACTTTTCACAGAGACAATAAAAAGAAGCCTTGGGAGCATATTAGGAATCGTCAAGGATATAGAAAGGAAACCAGTTAAGATATGCTTGCCTGGGAGGGAGAGAGTAGGAAGCTGTTTCCCCAGGATTTGTGACACCAAGGGACTCAGAGGCCACTGTAGCCATGGTCCAAGTATTGCCCAAATACTCTTCAAGATGGCAGCAGACCTTGGCATCATCTATGTGGTGCTGGTTCTGCAGAAATGCAGGGTGCTGGAGTTAAGGGATCACGGAGGCTTCCGCCATGAATTCAAAGAAGGTCTGGAATGCCAGGCAAACTGTAGCAGGGGTGGAATCCTTACGTGCACCACTAAGAGGCCAATACATAAATCTGTGAGAAGGAAGCTTAGGCTGCAGTGAATGTCCCCGTGATAAAAGTGGACAGTAAGGTAGAAAGCCTGCCAAGGAAATCTGCTGGTGGACAGATTGGGTTGCAACAAGTGAGAACAAAAAGGAAGGACTGCACAAACCCTTTGGAGATCACATCTTGCTGCCCTGTGCTGCAGATGCAGGAGGTGGAGCTATAGAAAATGTTTTCCTGGCTAGGCTTCAGTTTTATTTTGGTTCTAGCTTTTTCTATGCCCTATTTCTCCCTTTTGGAATGGAACTCTTTACCCTGTGTATATACTGGGCACATATAACTAACTGGCTTTTGATTTTTGCAAGAGTTTGCCTTAAGTCACAGAGGAGACCCTGAACTTGGACGTTCGGGAAATGTTGGCACTGTTGAGACTATGGGAACTCTGGGAGATGGACTACGTGCATTTTGCATTTGAAATGGATATGAGTTTTTGGGGACATGTTTTAGTCAGCTCTTTTATTACTGTGACCCAAAGACCTCACAAGGAAAATTATAGAGGAAAAGTTTATTTAGGATCTCATGGTTTCAGAGTTCTTAGCCCACAGGTGGTTGGTTGGCTGCATTGCTTAGGGCTCGAGGTGAGGCAGAGGGAAGCAGCTCAATGCATGGCTCCAGGAAACAGAGAGAGAGCTTCACTCAGCAGATACAAAATATATGCCCTTAAGTGATGGCCCAACAGCCCACCATCTCCAGCCACACTCTACCTGCCTTCAGTTTCCAGTTAATCCCTGTTGCAAGATCAACTCACTTATTGGGAAATGGCTCTTATGACCCAGTCATTTCATCTCAGCCTTCCAATTTTTTCATACATGAGATGTTGCAGGACACCTCACATTCAAATCGTAACAGGACCAGAGACAGAATATTGTGGTTTGGATATAAGACATCCCTTAAAGGCCCATATTTGACAATACAGGAATGAACAGAGATAAAATGATTGGATTATGAGATCTGGAAGCTAATCTGTGGATTAATCCATTTGAATGGAATAACTGGGTTGTAATCATAGGCAAGAAAGGCATGTCTGGAGGAGGTGGATCACTGGGGGCATATCCTTGGGAATTATATATCATGTCCCTGGCTCCTTACATGCCCTCCCTGCTTCCTGGCCACCACAATCTAAGCACCTTTCTTGTGCCACACCCTTCCACTATGACGTTCTGCCTCACCTCAGGCTCGGAGCAATGGAGTCAGCCAACCATGGGCTGAAGACTCTGAAATCATGAACCGAAATAAACTTTTCCTCCTCTAAGTTATTTTTGTCAGGTACTTTGGTCACAGCAATGAACAGCTAATACAGAAAAACAAGCTATGGTACATCCATGCAATGAAGTATTAGTCAGTGATAAAACAAAATGAACTATCAAACCACAAAAAGATGTGGAGGAGTCCTACATCTAAGTGAAAGAAGCCAGTCTAAAAGGGTTACGTGCTGTGCTGCTTCCAGCGATATTATTCTCAAAAAGGCAAAATTATAAGACAGCTTTAAAAAATAGTGGTTATCAGGAATTTGGAGGAGGAGGGATTAATAGTTAAAGCACAGGGATTTTTTATACAAATGTATACAAGGATACATTTCATCTGAGTTTGTCAAGTAGGTCTATTTGGAAATAATTTGGGAAGAAAGAAGAACCATTTCCTTACCAAATAAGGGTAATGGCAATAAACTCTAGAGACTTTATAATCAAAAGTTAGAATAGCCATAAACAATAACTGTTATGTAAAATAAAGCAAACATAGCCAATGATTCATTTGCAAAAGAATAGTACATAGTGAAGCTCTTCTGTAAAATACTGTAATGGTGGACACATGACATTATACAACTGTCAAAACCCATAGAATTGTACAACACAGTGACCCTTAATAAAAACCCTGGAGTTTAATAATAATATATCAACATTGATTAATCAGTTTAAACAAATGTACCTTACTGATGCAAGACATGAATAATAGGGGAAAGTATGTAAGTAGGAGAGGCATGAAGTAAGAATTCTCTGTACTATCTGCAGACTTTTTTGTAAATATAAAATTGTTCTAAAAATATTACTTAAGTCAGTCCAGCAATCCAATCTGGCATTTTTCTAAGTAAAATTTCTCTGTTTCTAGCATTTAAGTCGCACTTCTCTGTGAAAGATTTTCTTTACTTTCACATTTCCTAGGTCATTTCTGTCAGAATTAAGAGGTGGGGTAGTGAGAATTCAGACATATGTCCTCAGGCTGCAATCTGTTCCCCGAATGGCATCCCATATGTTGTTGATATGTAGAGTTTTCATTGTTGACATTTATGAATCGACTATAATTGTACTTTGATTTCCTTCTTGACTTGAGTTAATTATGAGGATGTTTAAATTTCCAAGTGGTATTCAAAAAAAAAAAAACCATGTTACTAATTGCAGCTTCATTGCTTGTTGTTTGGAATATGTGAATCGCATAAGTTCTACTTCTTGAAATCTAGTGAGGGCTTTTATTTCTTGGTAGTTTGGGATAGAACCAAGTTTTGAAATGTGGTCTAGATATTTGACAGTAATGTGTATCATTCTTATATTACAAAGTTTAACTTTTCATGTTCATATATTTTGTATTTTTCCTCTAGAAAACTTTCAACATTTTCTCGTTTATATTTAGAGTTATGTTACTTACCACAGATCAGTTTGTGAATGTTCTGTTACCATTTGGTATTGCATCTTTTATCAATATAAATAATCCCTTTCATCATGTGTAATGTTACTTGCTTAATCTATATTATATCAGCATTGTTATGAATGCTTTCTTTTAGATTTTAATTGCTTGATATGCCTTTCACCATTCCTTTGTTTTCAAACTTTGATATCATTTGGCTTTAGTGGTGTCTCCTCTAAACAGTATATAGTTGGATCTTAGGGAAAATTTTTTTTATTATTAATTCTGATCTTAAGGAAAGTTTTCTTTATTATTAATTGTGAGAAATACTATTTGACATTATTTCACTTCCCTCATTTTAATCTTCCTTTATTAAGTTTTTCTTGCTCCTTGCTTATATTTGTTTTTATTTGGTTATTAATTACAATTGGCTGAAAAAAAATATAGCCCTCCAGATTATCTACATTCTGAAACCTATGCAAGACAAAAGGGACTTTGCATGGGTGATTAAATTAGAGATCTTAAAATAGGGAAATTATCCTGTATTAATGCAGGGTGACCTAAGTGTAGACAGTCATAAGAGGGAGGCAAAGGGAGATTTGACATATACAAGAGAAGGCACTATAATCAGAGACAGAATTTGGGTTGATGTGGTCTTAAGCAAAGAAATGCTGACAGTTAACTGAAGGGATGGATTCTCCCCCTACAGTCTCTGGAAGGATGACAGCCCTTCAAATACCTTGCTTTTAGTCCAGTAGAATTGATATTGCACTTCCAGTCTTCAGAACTGTTGAGAGAATGAATTTATGTTTTTTTAAAGCTTGTGGGAATTTGTTAGAACAGTCATAGGAAATTAAAACATTCATTTTTCTCCACTTTTATTTTATTCTATCATACCTTAAATTTAATTTTTTATTGCAAGCAGATGCATATTCTCTTTTTTCCATGTTTTATTGGTTATTACAGTTGTACGTAGTGATAGGATTTTAATATATACTCATACATGCACACACTATAACAATGAAATATGATTTTTACATTTAACATATTTCTATCAAATGTATGCAAAAGAGATAATTAAAATGTGTAAATGGAACTTTAATATGATTTCTTTCCTGTTACTCTCCACCTTCATTCAACTCCCCAGATTTTTCCCTGAAATTTTCCATAATTATACTCATAATTATTTTGTAAACATTTCATATTTTTCCAAAAGTCTTTACTTACCATAATTATTACTATTCTATCCCCTTTCCTCTTCTTGAGTTTTTAATTTTGAAACAATACTCAAACAGCTCAAGTGTTTCCTTAAGGAGAATTTTCAGGAAGAATGTGTAGTGTTAACTTTCCTCCCATCTTATATGTGTAAAAATTATATATATATATATATAATTTTATATATATATATATTTGTAAATATCACTTCTGTGCCAGGTATATATATATATGTATATATGTATATACATATATATATATATATATATATACTGTGCCTTGGCACAGAAGTGATATTTACAAAATTCTTGGATCATAATTTTTCTTTCAAAACTTTGAACATGTTGTTATACTGTTCTCTGGCATTTATTTTTGTAGAGAAGAAGTGTGATAACTTGATATACTTTTTTTTAGATAACCTTTAATTTTTTTACCCTGTCTAGATGTTTGAAGATGTTTAATCTCTGAAATTAAATACTCTTTTGATAGTGTCTAAAAGTTGATATCTTTTTGTTAACATTTTCTGTTGCTCTACTTTGTATATCTTTCTTTATTTATTTATTTTTAATTTTATCTTTTATTTTTTTGCCTGCCTATGGTGGCCCTTCCCTCTTGCTCCAGATCCTGAACTATGTCAGCCACCTAACTCAAGGCAGCTATAAATGTTCAAAGATTTTATGACCTTCTTACTAGGACCTTTCGTCCCATTGGGTGTTCTCTTTCTCACCCTTCTCCAAAGTCACCTCCTCAGCTGTGTGTGGCCAGCCTCAATAGCTCTGAATTCAAGGATTGTACATAGAAACCTCATTTTTCTCTAAGGAGACAAATATCAGATTTTTCCCTTCAACTTGCCCATCCATTTTCTGTTTCTCCATTTGTCTCCTTTACACAAGAAAATAATTTCCTTTTATATCTCTCAGGGGAGCCTTCAGTCTCTGATTATTCCTCACAGCCCTCTCCCTGTGGCACCTTCCACAACATAAATGCTGAGATGCATTTGTGGTAGTGTTTTAAAGATAAAAACAATGATGAATGACAGTGTACACATAATCCCCAACTTCTGATGATTCAATTTATGATTTTTACACTTTATAATGGCATACTCATACTGTTTTTTTTTTACTTTCAGAAGAGTGTTCAATAAATCACACAAGGAATTCAGCACTTACAGACTTCATGTTTCATTATGTTGCCCAAATGCAAGCTAATAATGTTCATTGCTCTAAACACATTTAAGGTAGGCTAAGCTAAGCTATGATGTTTGATAGGTTAGGTGTGTTAAATGCATACTAACTTAATGCTCTTTTGACCTACAATGGGTTTGTTGGGAGGTAACCCCATCATAAATGGAGAAGCAACTATAGTTTGTTCAAGTCAGAGAAAAAACAAAAAAGGTACAGATTTAGAACAAAGGGAACTATCAAGAAGAAAGTCAGACACTCACTCTTAGACTTCAGCCTTCAAATTACTCTTCGACCCCCTCTAAATTTTATCCTAAGTTTACAAAGCAGAGATATAGCTGAACGCTTGGTAGAAATGAGGCTTCAAGTTATCTGAAATTTTTCTGCTGCGATCATCCTTTCATAGAAACTTCATTTAATTACATTTTAAATATGTCCCTTGCCAAAGAGATGTTAATTTCTTACATCCCAATTTCTTCTGAAAAGTATGCAAATAACACTGTGCACAAGATAATTAAAGGGTGTAGGTAAGGTTAATAAAAGAGAGAATGTGTAGGAGGGAGAGAAGACTCGGGAACTGACCCTAGTGAACAATTCTGGGGAAGAAGTGGATGAAGGAGGGACTCTGATGGCATGGTGATGCTGATGACAAATGATTCAGAACTGCACATGGGCCATCAGAAACCGGAACCCTTCTATCATCTCTCAACTATTCACACTGATAAAAGGCAAATGAACCTTTGTTTCTAATTATTCTGGAATGTCAATTGTGGCAGAGAAAATTAATTTAGCTTTAAAAGTCAATTACAAATAAATGTACCATGCAAATGTCAAGAGGGACCGATCCTGTAATATAGAATTTCCAAGAAGCCAGTTGAATGAGTGAGTGGGAGCAGGAAGTATTCTCACCCATCACTGGTAGCAATGTAAATTCCAGCAACAAGAGCTGCACCTGCTCCCCAGGAGGGAAGGTCGATCATCCCCTCACAATCCAACCCTCATCCCAGTTTTCCAAAAAGTACAACACTATTCCTTCCATTACATGTGTTCCCTCACCTGTGCGAAGTCATAAAACTCCTCTCGTTTCTGTCTTTAGGTTGTACTACTCTATGCCTCTACCTACGTCCTGGTGTCCCTGAGCATAGACAGATACCATGCCATTGTCTACCCCATGAAGTTTCTGCAAGGAGGTGAGCAAGTGTTTCTTCATAAGGAGTCATCCTTGAATGAGAGCAGGATTGTTTTCATTCATATTTTATTATTAATAATGGTTTTCTTATCCTCCCCTTTCTTTTCTTCCTCCCCTCTTTGTTCTCCACCATCTCCTTTTCCCCTTCATGGGTCTGGTGGTCCAAAAGTGTATAAAAGAGAACACTTAGTTACCTGGGGAAATGCTTACCATTCCCAGGAATGGCACAGAGCTGCTAATGAAGGTGGTTGGCTCAACCCAAGTTTTGACCATTGGTTGCGACCATTTACCTTTTTTCTGTGATTCCACCGTGTTCCTTCAGAGACATGTTGACAATCATACCTGTACCAAGAAATGAACACTCTGACTTCAACTTGTTCACTCTCCAGAAACTAACACCTCATGTTTCTTACTCCAAAGCCATAGAAAAAAAAATTGGAAAAGGTTTTTAATTGATTATCGTACTGAACACAAAGGAAATCCTCCTTGACCCAGCAATAATGATGGATCCCTGAAAGAAACAAGCAGATGGGTCAGAGAAGCCACACAGGCCACAGCATCCCCAGATGATTCATGCAGGAGCATGGGAGATGTATTCAAAACGTTTCTGGAATAGACTATGTAAATGCCCAGAGCAGAAGAGGACCCAAGGCAACTGAGAGAGTGATTTCTGAAGCATAGCATGGAAGGTTAGCACATTTCCCTTCCAACTGGCTGTCCTCCCCCACCCCACACAGGCAGCAGGAACAGGTCTCTGCTTTCAAGTAGGAGAGCTAAGTGAGGATGCTGAGTTTAATGAGACAGAGTGGGGCTCTGGGAAGCCTTGCAGAGATAATGGGTACCTGATTATAGAACCAGCTGACCATGACTCCAACCACAGGCAGAGCCCACTCTCTTCCATACCCTGTGTTTAGTCACTTCCTACAAGCTGACTGTGAAACTGATGAAACGAATAACATAACAGAAAATCTTGGCTACAAAGATGAGGAGCAATCAAATATTATTAAGGAAAAGTGACAAAAGCAAAGCTGTGGAAAATAGATAATACATTTAAAATACCATTCCACAGAATTTACTTCTAAGAAAAACACAGTTAATAGAGCAAGCAGAACTTTAGAATAAAGTGTAATGGATGTCACGGGAGAGCTGCAAGAAGGTGGGGAGATGTGGTAATTTCCTTGACTATTGACAGGGATATGAACTGACACAGATACTTTGAATCGTAAATGTATTTTTTACTGCTTTTTACTAAGATGGTAGCTTCCTTAGTCAGCAACTCCAGAGAAGTTGACAATTATAAGGTTCTTTAGGAAAAACAATATGAGAATAATTAGGAAAATATCAATAATAGTGAAGAGAAATATGCAGTGTCAGGTATTAAAACACAAATCAATCTTTGATCGTTAGAACAATCCTGGAACCAGAAGAGCATACATTTAGCATAGGAAGGAATGTAGTGTTGGAATAGCTCTCTACTTACTTTTAAAAAATATTACATTACCACATGTCACCGCTAATTACAAATAAAGATCCTGTTGGATTGAAAAAAGAAAGTTTTTAAACATAAGAATAAAGCTTTCGATTGTTTCCTTGGCAGTACAAAAGCTTTTTAGCTTTATGGCATCCCATTCACTGATTTTTGAATTTACTTCCTTCCCTTTTGGAGACCTGTTGAGAAAGTCTTTGCCTACTCCCAAATGTTGAAGTGTTGGACCAATCTTTTCTTCTATCAGTTGCAACATAGCTGTTTTAATACCAAGCTCCTTGATCCATTTTGATTTGATTCTTGTGCAAGGAGAAAGATATG
>PVKS010049933.1:0-11767 GCA_004027875.1 Aplodontia rufa
GTATGAATACATAACAACAAATTACTTCATTATGTACAACAATAATACATCAATTAAAAAATGTGGAAAAAGAAGAAATCATAATATGAGAATGGGTCCAGGTTGGAGGGAAGATGCTATTACTGTTCCCCATATTTTCATTATGTCCCAAATGTCTTATACACTGTAACTTATAAATAATAGAAAATTATTTCATACAGTTCTGGATTATGGGAATCTCTAGATCAAAGTGTCAACAGTTTCATTGTCTGCCCAGGACCCTCTTCCTGGCTCCTAGATAACACCTCATAGCTGTGTTTTCACATGGTAAAAAGGACAAGCTAGCTCTCTGGCTTTTACCTGGTCACTAATGCCGTTTCCAGGAGCTTTACCCTTGTGACCTTATCACCTCCCAGGGGCCCCACCTTTATGATTATGTTTCAATATATTAATTTCACAGGAACATAAACATGCAGACTATAACACCCATAATGCATGAAACAGTCCTTAATGTGGCATTTTTAGACCTTTCCCACACCCACACATCCAGTCCCAATTCAATTTTCCAACTTATTGCCTGGTGGTTCCCTGATGAGCCTTTATTCAGCCTTAGAGATTTCTCAACATTATTTCCTCTGTGCTGTTTGGGCCTTCTACTAATTATTGTTTGCTTTTCTCATCCTTGCACCAGTAAGAAGTCCGCCTCCCCAAGCATTATAGAGTGCATTGTGCATTGTTTCTGTATCTCCTGCCAAAGTTAATCTCTGTCCTTGGTGGCTCTACCTCATGCCGAATGTTCTGTGTCTCCCTTCACAGCACAGTGCTCTCAGCACAAACCTAAAAAGGGTAAAACATCCACAGAGCACCAGATGAATGAGCTGAGTGATGCAATCAAACTCTGAAAGCCTTAACTTCCACTAGTGTAACAGGAGTTCAATGTAACTTCCACCTGTGATGGTTATGGGTACCCAGTAAGAGAGCTCGCAGTAAGCAGAAACCCTGGCCAGCAGCAAGCATTTTGTCCACAGTAGCTATGATAGCAGCTGTAGTTCAGTACTAGAAATAGTAATAAAATGTAATTATGTCCTCACAAATCTAGTAACTATGACTCCAGGGCGTTGTTACACTGTCATCTGACTTCCCTCTCCTCACTGGGAATTGCAAATACTCATTTTTAGAATTTCTCTCAATGCTTGCTTATGTCCTCCTTTACACCCAACTCACTCAGGGTAGGGAAGCTGTGTGCCTAAACCAATTACATTCATCTCTCAGTGTCTGTAGGGGGATTAGTTCCAGGACCTCTTGCAAGTACTGATATCCACAGATACTCAAGTCTCTTATATAACATGGCTCAGTATTTGCATATCATTTATGCACATCATTCCATATACTTTAAATGATCTCTAGATGACTATAATCCCTAATGCAAAGTAAATGTTATGTAAATATTTTCTATCTGTATTGCATTTGGTTGAGTCCAGGGATAGGATGTTACCCTTATTTTAACTTATACATTGGAATCTGTTAAAGACTGTAAGTCCCTGTAAAGTAAACTGTTTATTTCCTCAGTTTTTCTTTCCTTTCCCTCACCTTTCTTCTTTATTACAATAAATTAAACAACAAGGCAGGGAAATACACTTGGGAGCCCAGGAAAGGGGAATCTAGTGAATGTAGGGAAACTGGATTCTGATCATACTTACAGTTCTCAAAACACAGCAGTATTTAAATTAAAAGATAGAGTTAATCCTTATAGCGCTTCAATTTCCTTTTTTCAAAGCTCATTTTAAAATGGTTTTACATAAGTCTTATGCTACACGATTCACCTGTGTAAAGTGTACAATCCCATGGCTTTTAATATATTCACACTTAGGCAACTGTCACCATGGTCTAAATTTGGAACATTTTCATCGCCTGTAGAAATAGTCCTATGTGACTTGGAGGGTGTTTCTTATTTTGCCCCATCATTCAGCCCCCAGTAACCACCAATTTACATTTTTTTGTCCATAGATTTGGTATTCTGGACATTTCGTATGAATGAATCCTTTAGTAAAGATTTCTTTTACTTAGCTTAATGTTCACCTTTCATCTATGTTTGCTTGAGTCAGTACTTTTTTATTGCTGTGTCAGTTTTCTTGTGCTGCTTGTTATGGTTAGAATGTGGCTTCTCCAAAATTCAAGTGATGTCAAAGTTGTACAAGAGGTGTAGCCTTCAGAAGGTGATTAGGCCATGAGGGCTTCTCCCTGAGATGAAAGTCCTCATATAAAAGATTTCCTGCAGTAGCACCCAGCTAGCTTATCCTTCTACTTTCTGCCTTGGAAGAACACATTAGGAAGGTCTTTAACAGACATCAAATCTCAGCGTATTGATCTTGGATGTCCCAGCCTTAAGAACTGTGAGAAATAAATTTCTGTTCTTAATAAATTACTGAGTCTGTGGTGCTCTCTTATAGCACTAAATGGATCAAGACATTGCTGCAATGAATTAACCACAAATTTGATGAGTTAGAACAACACAAATTTCTAATATTTTTAAGCCCTATGAATGGTTCTCTTCAAATTAAAATCAAGTTGCCAGCATAGCTGATTTTATTTCTGGAGACTTTAATGGAGGATCCATTTCCTTCCTTTTTCCAACTTCTATAGGTGGCCTGTATTCCTTGACTGGTCTCTTTTCTCCATCATCAGAGCCAGCAAGGTTGCAACTCTGACCATTCTTCCATAGTCACATCTCCAGCCCTTCTGCATTCCTATTCCAATTTTGATGCTTTTTGAAGGAGTTTATGTTGGATCCACCCAGATAATCCAGAAAAGTCAGGATCCTTATCTAAATCCCACATGCAAAATCCCCTCCCATGTAAGAGAAGATACCCAATTCACAGGTTCTCAGAATTAGGATACAGATATCTTTGCTAAAGGGGAGGGATCTTATTCTTCCTACCACAATTGCCAGAGTAATACATTTTATTGATTGACTCATCATTTGATGGATAGTTATGCTGTTCCTATTTTTTTGCATACTAAACAAATTTTGCTATTAACATTCTCACACAAGTTTTTGTGGGGATTTATGTTTTCATTTCTCTTGAATATATATATACATATCTGGAAGTAAAAATTCTGGATCACATTAGAATTTGATGGTTAACCCACTGAGTAATTGTCACATTGTCATGTAGAGTAGATATGATACAGATGTTGGAATTAACAGAGAATTGAAAATAATTATCAGGTAAGGACTTTAGATAATTGAAAAAATGTAATTTATTTTAGTCATTTTATTTTGCCCTTTATTCTGTTAATACTGTGTAGTATATTGATTTTGCAGTGATAAGTCATCCTTACATTTCTGGGACAAATTTCACTTAACCATGCTATATCTTTTTAAAATTTTGTTGGATGTTTGCTAATATTTTGGTGAACACTTTTAACTTTTATTCATAAGAGATGTTGCTCTAAAACTTTCTTCTCTTGTGACGCTGTTGTCTGATTTAGGCATCAGGACACTGTTGACCTCATATGTACTGAGTAGGAAAGTGTTCCATTGTTTTTTTGTTAAGTTTTCTTTAATATACTTGAAGGATTGGTGTTATTTCCATCTTCAATGCTTAGTAGACTCCGTCACTGAAGTCATTTGGTCCTAGACTTTATGTTGTGAGTTTATAAATTTGTTCTCTTTACTTGTTAAAGGTCTTTTAGCATTTTATAGTTTTTCTTGATTTTTAGTAACTGGTGTCTTCCTAGGAATTTCTTCCATATATTAGGTTTCTCCAGAAGAACAGAAGCAACCAGAAATATATAAATTATAAATGGGGATCTATAAAATTGGCTTGCATAATCAAAAGTTGGATAGTCCCACAATGGCCATCTCCAGACTGAAGACCTGGAGGAAGCAGCAGGTGCTCAGTTCAAGCAGCTAGAGTCTCAAAACAAGTGGTATCAACGATGCAGCCCCAGTCCAAGACTGAAGGCCTGGAAACTCCCAGGAGAACTGCTGGTCAGAGTCCACATTGGGAGAATGAATAAGGTGGAGTCTAACGTCCCTGGGAGATTGCAATAGCAAAAGACACACTCATGAAGGAGAAGGGAGCTTGCCTTCGTGGCTTTCTCCTTCTGCTTTTTGTCCGTCTGGGCCCCAGCCTCTTGGACCATGTGAGTAGTATTCAGGGCAGGTCTTCCCCATTAGTTTGGTGTCCTACATGCTAATCATCTCTGGAAGCACTCTCATAGCCACACCCAGAAGTCTCTTAATGCTAGGCCTTTCAGTTCAAATTAGCAATCCAGATCAATCATCATATTCAATTTTAGTGCTTTGTGACCTTAAAGGAACTAAATTATTTAATTGGTTGGCATATAGTTGTTCATAGTGTTTCCTTATAACTCACTGCCTCACTGCCCTTCTATAAGGTTGATATGTTTCTTCTTAATTCCTGATGTTAGTAAACCACATCTTCTTGCCTTCTGTGGTTAGTTTAGCTAAAGGTTTGTCACTTTTGTCACTCTTACCGAAGAACTTTTTTGGTTCTGTTTTGCTCTCTATTGTCCTTTTGTTCTCTATTTTAGTGAAGTCTGTTTCCTCTGCAATAAGGAGCCTGTGAAATTGCTCCTCACCGGGTGCAATGTTGGGTATTCACACAGTTTCCCTGCCCACAAGGACTGACTAATTTTAGCTGTGCTCTTTTAACTGTCTCTTACCCTCATCTTCTCATTGAACTTCTGGCTGGTCTGCATCTATTGTTATCACAGCTGACTATTAGCTTCTACTTATTGCTGGCTAAATAATGTATTGTTTTTAACAAGGCCCTGGAGCATAAAATTTCCCAGAGTTGGATCTAGTTGAACCTGGGCCCCTTGGCAGGAGCAGAGAATTACCTTCTCTGGTATAGTAATAATCTCTAAACTGGGGTACAGAACCTGGGTGGTGGGGAGTGGGATTTCCTTTCTGCTGGCTACCTCACAGATCCATTCTGTGTGGTGGTGGTGGTGAGAGGAGACTGGTACTATAACTCAATTGCTGCTACATCCCACTGTGTGTCGTCCTATTGTGGTGAAAGAAGATGGCATCAGTCAATTTTCACTGGTTTCCAAGTCTATCGGAAGCTGATCTTCTGCCTTAGAAAGCAAGCAGATCTTGGAGCCGTTGCTTGGCTGCTAAGTCCACTGGAATGTGCTTCCTGCAATTGATCTCTGAGGGAACAGAGGACTATGCTCTTCCCCAGCTACCCTTCCAGATCCTCCCTGAATAGCAGGTATTAGAGTGTGGAAACAGCACCATTCCGATACTGAAATTCATATGGTATGGGACTTTCTAAGCAAGGAGCTGTGCAAAGCAGTATTTTGCAATGTTCAAGGGCTATAGAGTAACTTTTCCTCTCTAGGGAGCTGGGGGACATAGGAATGCCAGAGAAGCCACTGAGACCATGGGAACAGTTGTTCTACAATACAGAGCTAAGGGAAATGGCTCCATTTCCAGCCCATATGGCACAGCCTCCCTCTGTTCTTACTGAGTTTCCATCGATTTCATTGAATAACTGGTTCTTGATTTGTTATAAATGGTTCTCAATTCGTTGTAAGCCCTTGATTAAACCCCAAAGATGTTGAATGATTGTGTTCATTAATTTTACTAACTTAATATATGCCTCTCCAGGGGAAAAATTTCCCCAAACCTTTTAACCACCATGGTGGACTATATTTTGTTTTTATTATAATTTTCATATGTTATCTTTTAATAGAGAAAGATTAATAAAAGCCAACAACATCTTGCAAGAATATTTTTAATGTTATTGTATAAAGTGTTTATCTCATCCATCTGGGCATTGCTTCTGGTATTTGTTTTCCTAAATGGTTAAGATTCCCCAAACCCTCCCCCACCACACACCCACTTCTGAAATTTGTAACTACTTGTGCCATATTCCCTGTGTAATTTGAGTCTTCTCCAGCTCCAGCTGTGGTCTCTCTCCATGTAGGATGTAATTATTAGCACACTGATCATGCCCTGCCAGCATTCCTTTTAAACTTACTGGATATAAGTGTGAATAAAACTCACTTTTCATTTTATTTTCTCTCTTTTTTTTTCCCTGCAGGGAAGCATCAAGACCTTACAATTTTTCTGCTGGTTACTCTCAGCCCTTGTTTGGACAGCTACTTTTTAGAGTGCCAACTACAGTTTGTTATCTTTACTCTACTATTTTTCACAGAATACAGCATGAATCCCAAAAGGTGATTTTGTACTGGAAAAAAAAATCTGAATCATTTGAATACAAATGCAAGTCCAAAATATGTTTCCTTAGTTGTTACATTTCTCTGTGTATTAGTTTTCTAGGAGCATTGTAACAAGATATCACAAACTGAGTGATTTAAATAACAGACATTTGTTTTCTTAGAGTTTTGCAGTCTAGAACTCCAAAAGCAGG
This sequence comes from Aplodontia rufa, assembly GCA_004027875.1. Classification (NCBI taxonomy): domain Eukaryota; kingdom Metazoa; phylum Chordata; class Mammalia; order Rodentia; family Aplodontiidae; genus Aplodontia; species Aplodontia rufa. Next base: position 6,390 of record PVKS010049933.1, read on the forward strand.
GCTGGTCCCTTCTGAAGGCTATGGAAGAGAATCTATTTTGTGCTTCTCCCCCAGTTCCCTGCATTCTGGTGACAGTACTTTATCTCTGCCTTTATTGTTATATGGTATTTTTCCTGTGTAGCATCTGTACTCAAATTTCTCCTTTTTAAAAGAACACCAGCCATAACACATGAGGGTCCCAGCCTACCTCATTATTAGGAATTGTCTTAGTAATTATGTCTGTATTGACACTGGTAGTGAGGTAAGATTTCAACATTTGAATTTGAGAGGGACAAAATTTAACCCGCATTCCTAAATGACTCTGTTTATCTATTTTCCTTAATGTATCTTTTTTTTTCCGTGCCATAAACCAATGAAACATATTTTTAAAAAAATCATACAGTGCCTAGTCCATCTATTACTTATGGATATATCTTGCATATGCTTGAGATCTATACCTTCATGTGAGAAATGAAAAGTATCAGAGTGTTACCAGAAGCATTTTTCACTTTGGCCTCAGAACAAGCAATACCCACACATAGGGAGAAGGTCAACCAATCACAAAATTGCCAAATCCTTTCTTCTTGTTGCTTAGTATGCTCAGGAATCCTACCCAAGCTGAGAATGACCAAGCAAGCTTGCATTGATAAATTGAACAATGAATTCCCAAATTTCTTCTTTTCTTTCACTTTGTCTTCATAAAGTATAATGTTAAATATGCTCTCCAGGTTCTAGAGGGCAGGAAGTCACCTCCCTTTAATTCCCATTAACTGGGAAACTCTGAAATGTAGACATGATCAGACAGATCAAGGAAGAACACAAAAGTCTGAAATACCACTAAAAGCAGAGATTTTAGCACGTTTTTGGTTCTTCTATCCCTATCCTGAACTCAATATAGTCCCAAACTTGGAAGTGAGCACTGTGGACTGTGCACAGTGAGATACAAGAGGGATCCTATAATTGGGCTAGAGAAAAAGGAAAGTGTTTTAGTCAGCTTTTTGCTTCTGTGACCCTAGGATGTGACAACAACAATTTCAGGAGGAGAAGTTTATTTGGGGGGTTCAGTGTTTCAGGGGTCTATATCCAGAGAAGGCTGACTCCATTCCTCCAGGCTTGAGTGGAGGCAGGACATCGTGGCAGCGGAGGGAGCAGAGCTCAAGGCATCACTTCAGGGGTGTGGGAGTGCTGCCAAACAGTGCTAAACCAAGCTAGTTGTAGCTATGATAGGCTCCACTTTGACCTGTACACAGAAAAACCGTACATAAGAGAAGCTACTAATTTAGCTAAAGAGTACCTTTCTAATAAAATCCCTTGTCCTTGTGTAGTTATTCCCTCCCAGGCTTAGATACAGTCTTCTGGCAGGTGCCCAGCAAAACCCCCACCCCTAGAGGACTCTTCTCGGAACAAAAGGAAAGTCTGTTTCTTAGGGACATGACTAGGACCGGTGGCCGGAGGGAGGTCGGGAACAGATGGTCGGATGATTAAGAGCACGAGACATGTACGTGACCAATAAACAACTGGCTGATGCAGGAAACTGGCCCCGAGGTCACGGATGAGGTGACTGGGAGCCAGTGAGATTGAACCACACCAGGTCATGCTCTGTACTCTGATTCGCTATGATTTGGGCCTGCGAGCTCTGAACTGCATATAAGCCTTCTACCACCGGCAGTGGGGGTCCTCCTTGATTCCCTTGATTGGCCCATTCGTGGACCCCAGCTAGCTGGAAATAAACCTCGTGTTGAGATTTGCATTGTCGCGTGTGTCTTCGGTCTCTTGGGGAGTGGTCAGGGGTCTCCGGACCCTAACAGAGGCAAAGCAGAGACTAGGGAAACTCCTCGTGGGATACAGAATGTGTACCCCCACAATGACCCACCTCCTCCAGCCACACCCTACCAACCCCCAGCAGCCAGTTAATCCTATGAGTGGGTTAAGTCATCCTTTGAGTTAAGGCCTTTAAAATCCAACCATTTCACCTCAGCCTTCCCGAATTGCCACTGTGAGCTTTTGAGGGACACCTCATATTCAAACTATAACAGAAGGCCCTAAAGTTCAGGGACAATAGAAGAACCCCCTGAGGGAGGCTCTTTTACTTTCCTGTCCTCGTCTTTCACTGTGTACGGTAGTATTGTTTATGGCTGCTTCTCTGCTGCAATGATGGGACGGAGGTGTTGGGACCTCAGGGCCTGCAGAGCCCAAAATACTTCCTAACCGACACTTTGCAGGGGCAGTGTGCTGAGCCTCCATGTCAGAGATCTTCACAGATGCCCCTGGAAGAGGCCATTCACAACCACGGAGGTCTGAGTCAGGTCCTATACAGACAGACCCAGGGTAGCCAGTCATCCCGTGATGACAGTTCTCTGAGAAAGGTTTCTGGCAAGTGCCAAATCTACTGATTTCTCCAGTGATTGTTGGGCTGTTGTTGCTCCTGGGGTTTGGGGGCTGTTGGTTCTCCACGCTTCCATGACACTCAGGAGAGAGACGGGATAGGGAAAGCTGAAACTCTATAATCTTCACTCTTGCTGAGATTCAGCCAGTTTTCTTGAATAAGTGCTCTTTGGGTTTTTGTGAGTCTCAATTTCCAGAGTTCTAAAGTATCTGTTTTAAGTTTTTCCAGTGTTTTTATTTCTTGTATGAAGGATCCCCTTTTCAGAAGTTCTCACTGTGGTATTCCTCCTAATACCCCTTGTTTGATTTATTTACACTTATTTATCAATTTATATATATATATATAATATAACATTTTACAAATATCATGTATTTATATAAATTGTAGTATATAATGTGTATATATGTATATAAACACACACATAGGTACAGATAATATATATATGCATATACATAACACATATAACTATATGTATAATTGTATATTTTTATATTCATGCATATATTTATAATTATATACCTATATAATTTCTACTTTTCTGGCTTTTCTCATTTTCATCATTATTTATCTTTATTATAATAATAATTATTCTTCTAACATTTTTCTTTCTATTAAGTAGTATTTAAAGTCTATGGGTGTGATGGCTCATCATTTTAGTCCCAACTACTTTGAGACTGAGCCTGGAGGATTGCTTGAGCCTGGGTTTGAGACTAGCTTGGGCAATATAATGGAACCTCATCCCCTCAAAAACAAAAACAAAAAAAGTACATTTTATTGTTTTAGGGTTATCCTTGAGATTCTACCATACATGCTTAACTTTTAATGATGCTTAAAGTAAAATGACATCTTAATGTTCCCTCTTTCAAGGACTTTTAAGCCCTTGGATGATAATCACACTATTTCCTATTTACATGGTATTGTCTTCTGGGATCATTTGTCCTCTTTTTAACCCCATATATTAAACATTGTCTTTGTTCCCGCATTTGGACAGCGTTAGTGTGTGCTTCTTTCTGACCTCCTTTCTCCATCATTACTCTTTTGTGTAATACATCATCGTTCTTCAGTCATTTATCTTTGTCTTCACCAAGTTCTTTAGACATTTCATCATAAAACATCTCTTGATGACAGACTCTCAGATTTATTTTGATTCTGAGAAATCTCCTTCAATAGATCATAAATCTTGATCTTATCACATGATAAATTAGACCTGAATTTGTGAATGAACATACTCATGGCTTTAATGTTTCTGGTCTATGATACAGTTTCCATTTCTGAGCTATTCATATCTCAGAGGATTTCCATTTTTAAAATGTAGTCTTACTCTGTCTGGTAAAACACATGAAAAAAGTTTTTAAGCTTCAGAGTAATTTCAAATTGAGAATAATTTAACTACTAGTAGTGCAACTCTGTAAGTATTTTATTTATGCCATAAAGTAAGTATCATGGCAGAGCCACACAATCAGAGAAATATGGAGCCCTAGAAAGATTCATTGGAAGAAAGCTGTCTTCCAAATAGAGGCATCCATTTTGTAGTAATAAGGTGAGGGAGAAGTAAACAACATTTATATTTAAACCATTATAAAATTTAGTATTTGTTTGCTACGCAATTAAGAGTTATTCTAACCCACCACCCTTCAAATATAATAGTCTTGACCATGCACCCACATGGGAAATAGTGCTATCACTATACTTTTCTGAGGAATTAAAATTAGGAAAGTTTTTTTTCCCACATAAAAAGTTTTTACTACGAACGCTAGCCACAGTGAAGGATACCTGTAATCCCAGGACATCAAGAGGCTAAGACAGGAGGACCTCAAAGTCAAAGTTAGCAGCAACTTAGCAAGGCCCTAAGCAATTTAATGAGACCCTGTATCAAAACTAAAAATGTAAAAGGACTAGGGATGTGGCTCCATGGTTGAACACTACTGGATTCAACCCCTGGTACAAAAAAATATTACCAAGTAAAAAAAGTGATGATTATAAATTAACTTGAAATTACAAGGTGAAATTATGTTTTGCCGTAAGTCTCCAGTATTTTCAAATACATGTTGTATTGCTCTAGTGGCCTGCTACATTGGTGTCTGCATCTAGACACCAATTGATTGTGGTTCAGAAAATGATACCCCAAAGGATAGCACTTTGGCATTCTGTGTACTTTGAGCTAGAGGATACTGGAAGGTCCTCAAAAGCAATATGTCTCTCTATCCTTCCCTTGACCTTCTTTCTTTAATTTTTCCTCTCTCCCATGAGTTATAAACCAGAATCCCTTGATCCCAGGATGGATCACAGACACTAGAACCTCTTCCCCCAAAGCCTGCCATAAAATCTAGAAATATTGCTTAATCTTTCCCCATCTTTCTGTGTAAGTGCTGGCCATGAAGAAATTCTCATGGTAGTCAATCATGACCCTCATTCCAGGTGTTCCTGCTCTCCACTGGGGAGGAAGCAACGCTGCACATAAAGGTCAGGGAGAATCTGAGCAGACAGGCCTCTCTGGGGCTCCCCTCTCAATCCCTTCACATTAGGTCACACGCCCCCATCCAGTTGGAGTTCTACACAGCTGCCTGTGCTTCATCAAATCTAAGCCTCACAGTGGACAGTTCACCTGGGTGGTTGGATCCTCAATTTTTGAAGGCTCCCATGTCACATAAAACTCAAATAAGTTTTTTTGGCCTTGTCTCTTGTCAACTTGTCTAATTACGAGTGTTGCATGTGACCCTTATCATGAGTGAAAAAAAGTTTCCCACCTTTCTGCCCCTACTGAACTGAATAAGGTGCCAATTCTGCCATGAATTGTTCATGTGGTGAGGCTGAACTTGTGACATTTCTAGACTTTGGTGTCCTGTCTACCAAATAAGGGTATCAGATTTGATGATTAAAAAACTACCTCATGGTCAAATATCCGGGGTAGTGCATGTGTGTGTGAGCACACATGTTCAATATTACAATCACCATTTAAAATGTTTCTACCTATCCTTAAAAAACTAGGGATGACTCCACCATATGACCCTGC
>PVKS010049934.1:0-11756 GCA_004027875.1 Aplodontia rufa
GAGTAAAATCAGCTTAACCCAGAGAACTAAGGGTCGATTGTCTCCACTCATCTGTGGAGGTGGGGACTAGACCCTGGACAGTGAGAAAGTTGGTCTATTAGCATGTGTTAAATCCAGATAAGATGTAATGTTATACAACCTAATACTTTTTTAGAGATATTGTGGGAAGGGGAAGGGCGGGATAAGGGAGGGTAATTGGTGGGGGGGGGCACTCCTGGGGGTAATTGCAATATCCAGAATATATATACATTTTATATTATTTTGTTAAAAACTTGTATGGTTGTTCAAAAATTAAAAAAATTAAAAAAATAAATAAAAACACTAGAAGCATGAGGACTCTTGGAATTCATATTTTTAAAAATGTGATGGCTATTTGGGGTGGCCAGTTTGAAAGCTTAAACTGAAATATATCATGATTGAGAAACTTCTTGAAAGGGTTATCGACCTCCTAATTTCCATTCCCCTCACCCCACTTTCTCCCCAACCCATTCTAACTTGGCTTTTTCTTCCACTTCTCCCATAAAATTGCAATCACCTTTCCTGTCCACCATTCCTCCAAAAGAGACTTAGAATCCAACCTTTTCTCTTCATCTCTACAATTTCCAGCCTAGTCTGGGCCACCAGCGCCTCTCACCTGGGCCACAGCACAGGGTCCCGACCCATCTTCCTGCATCTACTCTTCCCTCCTCCCATTCTTGCTCACCAAAAAGCAGCCAGACAAACTTTTTTCAGATTCTAACTTAACCACATGTCATTCTTCTGATTTTCCACTGCCCCCGGTGCAAAAATCAGAGACCCTTCTCCTGACATCTGACCCAATTCTTATTTCTTTCTTTCTTTCTTTCTTTCTCTTTTTAAGAGAGAGGGACAGTGTGAGAGAGAGGGAGAGAAACAATTTCTATTTAGTTTTTCACATGGCTTCCATTGCTCCAAGACTTCTCTGTGTATGTGGTGCTGGGGTTTGAACTCGGCGTGCTCGCACATGCTGAGCAAGTGCCATAACCACTGAGCCACCGCTCCAGCCCCCAGGTCTTATTTCTTAAAGTAATATCATTTAGCTTCCAAAAGACCACGCTGGATGCTTCTTCCACCTCACTAGCTATTCCTGCTCATTCTTCTATGCTGGCTCTTGCAACTCTCAACCTCTGAATAATTTTGAGAGTTTGGGGCTCCATCCTTGGTCCCTTTCTTTTCTTGCTCTATACTCATTCCCTCCTCCAGTCTCATGGCTTTAAATATCTATGTTCTGGTGACTCCTAAATTTGTATCTCAAGTCCAGATCATCTCTTCCTTGAAATCTAGGCTCTTTAATCCAACACTCTTCTATAAATCTCTCCTGGATCTCTAAGACACTTCAAACCAGTTAGAAAAAATTTTTATTTGTAACCTGGAATTGAACAGGGCACTGAAACATGGAGCCACATCCCCAGCCCTTTTATTTTTTACTTTGAGACAGGGTCTCACTAAGTTGCTTAGGGACTCACTAAGCTTCTGAGGCTGGCTTTGAATTCGTGATCCTACTGCCTGTTTCATGTCAATTCTGACACCTATCAGTTATTGGTAGCTGTCATATTCCCAGGGTTGTGATGAGAATCAACATGAGATTTCCTGGAAAACCTTGACTTGTGAGTTTCCAGTCTAATCCAATTGTAAGGGGTTGAGGTTTATCCCAATGGTAGAGTAGGTGCTTCCTGAATGAGGCCCTGGGTTTCATCCCCAGCACACCTCCAAGAGTAGCCAACAGCATGAACAGGGGCCAAGGTGACTTTCATATCCTCCAATAACAGGAATAGTGTAATTTCCATCAACATGCTGATGTGAAATCCAGAGAGAGAACATTTTACTGAAAGCTACCAACAAGCAAATATCCACCTAAAATGAAAGGCACAACCAATTTTCAGTCCTCCAGATGGTTCTAGTTTTTCAGCAGTTCCATTCAGGAACCATGGAACTGAGTTGAGCTTGCGAAAGGCACTTCCGTTGAACATCCCAACATCCCCTCCCACTCGAACGCCTCCAGCCATAATCTTGATTCTCCTAAATGAAAAGTCTCTACTGACAATGCTTATTGGAATGAGCAAAGCAATCGACAGCTGTAAAATTCAGATAGGAAAAGCCTGGGGTCCAGCAACTCTGGATTCAAACCTGACGATTCCAGGCCCTGGTTGAAGACAGCATTAGTCTTCTCTCCCCTGTGAGTCCTTCAAGGCCTCAGGCAACAAGGATCCCATCAGGGCCTACTATGACATCAAGGCCACTCTCTGGGTAACTCCTGATGTCACAGGTGATGAGCCCACAGCACTATGACTTCACTGCCTCAAGGCCAGCCCAGGAGTCTCCAGTCCTAGCTGGTTCAAGACAAATGACAGTTCACCTGTGCTGGCACAAGGGAGGACCTAGAGACAGCCCCAACAATGCAACTCCAACTTCTTCACCGCTGGAAGTAGAGCATGAGTCAGGTGGCTGCACGAGGCCCATCCAGCCTATCACTCCTTCCAGGGCTTCAGACCCTGCTTCTGCTGCTGCCCAGCACTCATTTCCAGGGCCAGGAGGATTCATGGACTGCAGGTAAGCACCCACACCGAGCATCAGCACCTAGGGACCCACAGAAACGGTGGACCTGGGAAGGCCAGCAGGCAGTGGAAGGGGCACAAGGAGCTTCCACTCTGGACAACAGCCCAAGTCGTGGTACTCCAATGCCCTGTTAAGCCAGGATCCAGCTCACCCTGAGATTTTTCCCAAAAAAGAGAACTGGCCCAGGTCTCCACCAGCCACAGGAAGTGGCAGCTGTTGACAGCTGGGGTGAGTGAAGCACCCAGGGGCTATGGGCTCCATGAGCTATGGAAAGCTTGAAATTGAAAGTTACAGAACTCTGGCAGGGTTCCCTTCCACTCATAGAAAGTCAACAGCGGTGACAACTCAAATCTGCCAAGAGTGAACCCTAAGGGGATCTGTAGGTCTGTCAGATTTCTGTAGAAGTTTGACCTGGTCAGAGATGAATATTTCTTATGCTGTGGAACCAGTAGGGAGCCTAGTATTGTCCCCAGAACAGCTAAACAATGAAAACACACTCAAGGAAAAAATTGCAGACCCTTGGTACCTAAAGATACCAAGGAGCAGTGCAAATATGGATAAAAATAGATTTTGTGAGTGCATGAGCTTGGTTTTTCTGTCTTCCATACCCAACAAAAGCATCGTGGATCACTCGGTAAGCTGTCCCTCCCAACCTGCCCTGCTGCACCCCTTAACCAAGGTGCTGGGTGGTGACCGGGCTTCCCCTCAATTGTTCCCAAGGAATGTGCTGGAGGACACACAGGCCCAGTCCCAAAGCTGCCACCACCTGAAGAGCTGCCTAGCGAGGAACCATGCTCCTCAGCAGTTCGTCTTCGGTGTGGCCAGATATACCCCTCCACCGCACGTGCACACACACACACACACACACACACACACACACACGGCCGACAGCTCTGACAGCCATGGGGCCCAGGTATGGGCCTAGAGATTCCTGTCACTGAGAGAGCTCCTAGTTCCCGAACCCAATGCCTACCCCCTCTTCAGAAGATCTGCCCCAGGGAGCATCCAGGCCTGATTCTTGCTTGTCCCAGAGGAAGGATAAAGACCAGCAACAGCTCACACAGTGACAGGAAAGGACACTGTTCTGTCTAAGGCACAATGGGTGAGACCTGGCAACATGATCCCTACTCCATCGCTGGCCTGCCACCTGCTGGAACAGTCCTGTGCTGGGGCACCACCTATTACCTGTCTGTGATTCCCCTCAAAGAGCGTTGGGGGCCAGCTTCTACCCACCACCTGGCTTGACACTTCATGCCACATGGGGCACTTAGATTGTGGCCTATGCTAGGGCCCAAAGTGCCAGAGAGGAGCCTCCCCCATCTCCCCCACCCCCTGTGAGTATGCTTGGGCAGCATGTCCCTGCACCAGAAGTGCAGGTCACCTTGAGCCCAGGAATCGCAGGTGGCACCCAGGTCCCCACCAAGACAGCAGCCCTGCTGATTGCCAGACTGTGACCCCCTGACATCCAGCCTCCCCCACCTCTACAGGACTGCAGCCCACCAGTCTATACTCCTGGCAAGAGCTCTGACATTTCAATAACTGCTGGCTCTCAAACCCAGCATCCTCCACCCTCCCTAGGACATCAGGAAACCTCACTGAGTCAACTAGGTGAGCCTGCCGAATCGGCATCCGCAGGCTTAGCACGAGCGCTCCAGGCCCCATGTACACTAACAGGAACACAGTCTTGGCTCCTCTACCTCTTGCATCAGGTGCAAGTGGGCATATGCCTTGCGCGACCAAGCCTTGCACCCTGGTCGCCAGTTTTCTGCCCGCAAGCCCATTTCTCGAGCCCTGGATCACCGGTTTCCTGGATGGGTGCCCGGTCTCTGTTCAACCTTCCAAAGCTGTGTCCTGGCAACAGGTCAGACATTGCCCTTTCGGCTGAGGCCAAGTTGGCAGCTGAAGGAGGACCCTTCAAGAGCACCTCTGAAACTCCAGAATCCCACCTTCCCTAACCGCTGCCATGCGCAGTTTCGGGGCCAAGTTTTGGCCCCCACCCCTGCAGCCAACTCTGGGGGGCAAGGACGCACCAGGAGAGTCCGTCATGGAGCCCTCTTACCTCACCCACCAACTTCCCTCCACCAGCTGGGCACACTTAGTTGACCAGGCCCACGAGTCCACTTGCAGGCCACCCCGCCAGCAGCCCACTACTGGGAATGGACGCTTTGGAAAAGCACCTCCCAGGTGCTTGTCCTGGTCCTGTGGACCTTTTATGTTTTTTTACAGATACCATCATCTCCATCCTCCTCATGCCAGGTGGCCTGAGGAAGTGGTGCTGTCAGCATCCTGGTTGAAGACTTCCTGCAGCTGGGACCACCTACGGAGCACACTGACACCTATTTGGCTCAGGAACAGGAAGTTGCTCCTTGGCAGCCTGCTAAACTCTGGAGTACCCAAGACCCTTGCACAGGGAGGACAGAGCTCAGAACCCCTAGACACGGTGGTCAAAGGGTGGCTGAGCAACTGGAAGACCCTGAAGTCAGAGAGCCCAAAGGAGGGGCCTCCATGTCACTGGGGGTGCGCAGTCTGCTTTTAGGCCCCTGGTGGTCCACAGATGCCTGTCTTCCTTTGTGCCCAGGTCTGGGGCTCTCCAGGGAAACCTCCACACCCAGAGCTCCCAACACAGAACAGAGATCTCCCAGGCCCCCTGTGTGAGCGCCTGCCCCATGCAAAATGCCACCAGCCCATTCAGCTCCAGTTGAGGCTTCCCACAGCTAAGAGGAGGGCTGCAGGCTCATCCCACTGCAGCCTGTCCCTGGGATCCTCTTCAGCTCCTGGGATTGTCCAGCAGAAGGCACAGTGTGAGAAGGTGGCAGAAGCAGGGGCAGGACCTCCAGCTCTGTGGAAGAACCCACATCCACAGAGGACCATGGCAGGACGAGGAAAGAAAGGTTTCCTCTGCTGCCACACCACCAAGGGGACCAACTGAGGCTGCATCACCTCCCAAACTGGCCTTCCCTGTCACCACTGAGGACCTCGACCCAGAGAAACAGAAGGCTCTGCAGCACATCAGTGACGTTCTGAAGGGTGAGATCCAGGCTATCTGAATCAGTGGTACCATGTTCCCCAAGATGACATATGTGTCCCCTCTCTATACAGAGAGACCAAGCCCCTGGCATCCCCACCCTCAGCCAGAGCAGCACCAGGTGCCACTACTGCCTTCTCCACCATCCCCAGCAGCCCCACAATGGAGGACCCCACCCTAATGTGTGTGGACTCTGCTGTGTCCTCCCAGAGCCACCCTCCCACCTCAGTCCCCAGTGTCCCACACATCACCAGCCTGCCAATTGCTGTTTCTGTCCTTCCTCCCAGTTCCTCAGCATACTGGCAGGCTTCCCTCCAGAATCAGTGGCTCCCTTTGAGTCCACACCCATGGATGCCACTCCACCTTCCCAGGCTAATGTCCTGGGGTCTCCAGCTAGCTCAGACAGGAGTTTCCTTCCATCTGACCAGGTCCCAAACCCCAAGAGTGTCCACATGGCCTCAGCCATGGACACCTCCAGCCAGCCAGCTCAGAGGGTCTGGCAACTCTGTCCACATTTAAAGTGGCCACTCAACCCTGGAGCCACCATCCAGCCCATCCTTGGGGTCCCTCATGGTCAGAAGCCCAGAGCCCCCACCTTTACCAGCTCTCTGCAGTTTGGACACCTGGGAGCTCAGGTCCAGGTTTGGCTCCAGCCCCACCCTTGACTGCAGGCCCATCAGCCTTGCACAGCCCAACCCATTCAGCCCTTCAGGCTTACACACCCAAAAATCCCACTTTGGGTGCCCGTCCCAGCACAGTCTGCTTAGCAGGCTGCATGGCTCCCTAGTGCGCCTACTCTTCTGCCTGTACCTCTGCAGCAGTCACCCAGAGACCCAATGCAGTGATCTGTGTTTGGCCCAAGAACAGGCAGCCCCAGTCAACAGTGGCCAACCAAAGTCCAGCCCCCTCCAGGCTGGCAGTATTAGGGACCTCAATGGAAACTGGGAAGACAGGCTTGTCCCCAGATCTGACATCTGCCCCGTGGCAGTGAGGATCTGCCCCCAAAACAGAGGGACCTCAAGAGTTAGGCACCACTGTGGGACAAAACTGGGCCTGAAGAAATGCAGTGCCCCTAGCCAGAGCACCTCCATAGGGACCAAGGTCTGTCCAAGATACAGAAGAACCTGGGACAAGAAACCACTGGTGTTCCCACCCTTAGTGCCGTCCCCAAAAGCCTACCCAAGCAGTAAGTTCACCACAGGGGACCAACACCATCCCAGAGAGGCTAGGCTGCTTCTAGTTGCAGGTCTGTGCCCATGGCATCAATGGGTTTGGGGAGCACAGCTTTGTCCCGGATCTGATAACCGCATCCGGGCGATGTGCATCTCCTCTCAAAGAGGAGGACCCTGAGCACCATACAGTGCTATGGGGCAAACTCAGACCTGAATGCCTGTGGCCCCACTAAACAGAACATCTCCATGGTGACCAAGTGCCACAGGTCAAAGAGCAAGCATGTTTTTAAAACCACTTGTACTGCTCCTTTTAGTACCATTGCCAAAGGGCTACCCATGCAGAAACCCCCTAGTTCACCTTGGGATACCAGAAGCACTATGAGCAAGGCCCCATCAAGGTTCACAAGGTTCACAGAAGTGCGGACCTCTCACCCTGACATCTGTCCCTTGAAGCCCCACCAGGGCACTCTATTTGGCCAGGGCACCCACCCCATTGGTTAGAGCCATTCTCATGAAGACACAAAAGCCTAATCAGCTGGTGCCTTTTACAGAAGCAGCTGGAAGGCCTCAGGAGCAGCTCTCCTGCAGCCTCTGAGTGCCACTTAGGAGACCTGCACGTCACTCACTGCTGTCTCCATCTACCACATGCCTGGTTCAACTATGACAGGAACAACAAGAGCCACCTCTCATTGCTTGTCACAGTTGTTCTGTCCTTGTCATGTTTTGAAACAGAGTCCTACTGGACTTCGAGACTGAGTTTGGACTGCTTCCTTCCTCTTCTGTGACGCGATGTAGGAGCCGTGCTGTCAGTGCTTATTCTAAAGTCTGGTAAAATTCAGCATTGAATTCATCTGATCTGAGCTTTTTCTTTTTCAAGAATTCAATCCTGTTCCGAAACCTTTACTTGTTACTCATTGTTTTTATGTGCTTTAATCTTCTTTATTCAATTTGGATAAGTCACACGTGTCCCTAAATCTGTTTCTCCTCGATTTTCCAACATCCTGGCATGGAGTTGTTCAAAGCCCTCCCTAATGATCCTTCGAATTTCTTTGGTATCTATGGTAAGGCCTCCTTTCTCAATTCTCATTTTGCTGGTTTGGGTATAACCTCTCATCCTCTTGGTTAATGTAGCTAAAGATTTGTCAGCCTTGTTATATCATTTCAAATAACCTACTCTTTGTTCCCTTCAGCTTTGGAGGTGTTCTCCAATTTCTTTCTTTCCTTTTTTTCCCCCCCAGGGCTGAGGACCGAACTCGGGGCCTTGCTCATGCTAGGCAAGCGCTCTGCCACTGAGCTAAATCCCCAACCCCTCCTTTTTTTTTTAAGAGAGAGTGAGAGGGGCTAGAGTGGTGGCTCAGCAGTTATGGCACCTGCCTGGCATGCATGAGGGTGAGGGTTCAAACCCCAGCACCACGTACACAACAAAGTCTCTGAGCAACAAAAGCGACAGGAAAAACTAAAGTTGATTCTGTCTCTCTCTCTCTCTCTCTCACTGTCCCTCTCTTTTTTAAGAGAGAGAGAGAGAGAGAGAGAGAGAGAGAGAATCGACTTTATTTTTCCATCTGGCTTTTGTTTCTAAATATTTAGTTGTGTACGTGGTACTGAGGTTTGAGCCTGGGTCCTCAAGCATGCCAGGCAAGTGCTTAGACCATCAGTGTAAGGTGTCTCCCTCTGTTATCCTGTAAGCACGTTTTTAAAAACTTTCCTCTTGGTAGTGCTGTGTCTGGATCCCACAGGTTCTAGTATGTTGTGTTTCCATATTTTTCTGATCCTTGGGATTTTTCTATTGTTCTATTGTGTGGTTTACTGTTCAAGTGTTTGTGAGATTGCTATGGGTTCTGCTGCTCTTGATTTCTAGGTTCATTTTGATTTCATTGGAAAAGATTAAAACATCATTTCAATTTCTTTTCTTTCTAAGCACTTGCCTTACGGCTTGATATATCCTCTACCTTGAGAAAAGCTCCTTGAAACCACAAGTGAAATGTGTACCCCTCGGTTGTTGCATGGACTATTCCGTAGATATCTGTCAAGTTCATTTGATCTACACTGGATCTTTTTTTTTTTAAAGAGAGAGGGACGGTGAGAGAGACAGAGAAAGAGAGAAACAACTTTATTTAGTTTTTCACATGGCCTTAGTTGCTCCAACTCTCAGTTGTGTACGTGGTGCTGGGGTTTGAACCCGGGTCCTCGTGCTTGCCAGGCAAGCGCTGAAACCGCTGAGCCACCGCTCCAGCCCATACACTGGATCTTAACTGTGATGTTTCCTTGTTGATTATTCATGTGGAAGATCTATGTAATGGTGAGAGTTGGACCCTGAAGTCACCCAGTTTTAGTGCAACAAGTCCTATGTCTTTCTTTTTGTCTAGTAATGTTTGATAAACCTCAGGGGCTCCAACGCTGGTGTGTGTGTGTGTGTGTGTGTGTGTGTGTGTGTGTGTGTGTGTGTGTATGTGGGCATTTCCTTGATGTGCTGTTCCCTTGATGAACACAGAGCGACCTTCTTCGTCTCTTCCACCTGACTTTGGCTTAAAGTGTGTTTTTCAGATGTAAGTATAGTGACTTCTTCCTACTTCCAAATGCCATTTGCTTGGAATATTACTTCCCTTCTTTCTGTTATCAGTCTTTGCTCCTCTTTGCTGGTGAGGGGACTTTCTTGCAGGCAGCACAGTTTGGGGTCTTTTGTAAAGATCCAATCCTTCACTTTGCATCTTTCCGTTGAAGAATGAAGACCATGTGTATTCAGGGCTGTTACTGAAAGGTATGGAGTTGTTCTTATCGTTTCATTGACCTGCTTCTGGTTGTTTTGAGTATTCAGTGATCATTTCTTCCCGGCTTATTTGATTTTGACATTTGAGGATTTTCTATATGGATAATGTTTGACCTTTTCTTCTCATTTTTGCATCCACTATTCTAGAGAGACTCGTTCCTTCCCCAGTTCTCATAATAGTGTTCATTCTTCTTCCTCCTCTGGGTGTAGGATTCCCTCTAGTATGCTCTGTCCTCCTGGCCTGGTGGTGGTGAATTCCTTTAGTGGAAGCTTAACTTGGAAGGTCTTTAGTTTCCCTCCAATTCTGAAAGCACTCCCTTGCTGGGGGCACAGTAGTCTAGGTTTCCACCTCCGTTCTTTCAGATCTTCCATGCCTCTGCTTTCTTTCCTCTTTTGTGTCCTCCTTGCTGTCTGAATCGATTATTTGGTCAAAGTTGTCCTCAAGCACTGGTATTCTACCTTGTTCATCTGGTGTGTTGCCAGGGTTTCAGCTGAGGTTTTATCTGGCGTTTTGTTTCTCCTTTCCATGATTTCTACTTGGGTTTGGTTTTGTTTTGTTTTTATTTTTCAAAATGTCTTTCTCTAAATGCAAGAGCTCATTCATGTCCTACACTGACCCCTTTAATTCTTTCAGCTGTTATTTTCACTCTCTTGGATGTGATCAATCTTTTAAAAAATCATCCTTTTGAATGCCTGGTCTGACATTTCATCCCCTTTGAAACCATTGGCATCGGTGCCAAGTGCATTGTGGGCTTTCGCATGTGTCAGGTTGCTTTGTTTGTCATACCTCTTGTGTTGGTGTTGAACTTTGCACTGCTATTGCGATGGATGCCTCTTCCACTTTTATTTGAGGTCCCTCTTAGTGCACATCCTTTTCTCTCGATGTTATAGACTGGGAATGGGTTCGTTCTCTAGTGTTGAGTTGAAATTCAGATGCCCTTCCTTTTCTCTTTTCCCTATTGCATCTCTGGCTGAGATTCATGAGGTTTGAATCCGGGCATTGAGTTCCATAGTGTGCGGGACCCAATTTCTCTATATGTGTCACAGCAGTGGGGGGGCCCTGTGGTCGTTTGGGTGGTGTGATGTAGGCAGCAGGGTATGTGTGGTGCGCTCGCTACACTGATTCCTACAATGGGCAGGGAAGCACCTACCAGCACTTGGAGCTTTCCTTGTACTCTGTTACAGTTGGCTGTGTTCCTTGAAATCAGTTCTACTACTGGTTGTTTCAGTTGTGGTGAGGAATCTAGAGTTTTCATCCTCCATTTAGACTCTACTACAGCCCCAGTAAGAACATAGTGAGAGGGTGGTAAGGGGGTCCCAGCTACCCCTTTGTGGCATTCACCTCTAGTCTCATTAGTCATATGTGACCTCACAGGGTATTGGTGTGACTTATACTGAAGGCCCTTGTAGGTGGTGTGCCCACAAGAACCCCTAACATTGTTGCTCTATGGTGAGTGTCCAGGACTAGGACTTGAGGCTCCACCTCTCTGTGCTCTCTTGGGGATGGGTTGTCGTAGGAGGATATTATTCCCCCACATACTTTAAGTTGAAATATATACTAAGGATTGAGTGGGACTGGGTTATGGCATCAGCAATGCGCAGTTCCTCTCTGCTGACCCAGAGTCAGGTGAGCACCCAACATGAGCAAGTGAAGCACTCAATGCCCAGCCCCACAAAGAAAGCAGAGACGAGGAAAGTAAAGATTTAGATAAAGAACTGAAGTAAAAAGCAAAAATAATAATAATAACACTGGCAATTCTATCAACAACAGAAAAAATGGGGGGAAATAACATGGAGGGAAATACAAAGTTTAAACCCACTTGAATGAATGAAAGCTTTTAAAGGAGTAAAAGTAGCAGGAAGAAGGAAAAATGGGATGGGGAAAGGAGCAAGACAAAAATCAAGAATTAGAGAATTAGAGGAGAAAAGAGGCAATAGCAAATTGGATAAATAAGCTAGACTGAAAAATCAGGGAGTGTGAACAGGCTCCGGCCCAAACTGGTTATGGTCTCTTTTCTCCTGTGTTGCAGCACATAGACATGGATTTTCCCCTTCTTATCGCCCCTTTGTTTTTATTATGATACTTACGTGTGGTCTGTATCTATTTAGCCTTCTTTTAAATTTTATTTCATCTCACCTAGAGTTCATCCAGCTACAGATGGTCATGCAAATGAAACTCAGGATGAAAACTCCCATCTACTGGGGGCCCTCAGATAGG
>PVKS010049935.1:0-11763 GCA_004027875.1 Aplodontia rufa
TATACTTTGTTATCCAGGGGTAATTCCAAAACATGGATGCCCAGCTTGGGTTTCCCCTGTTGCAGTTTCCCCCAAAAGAACTCTTGCGTTAAATGGGTATCTCCTGTAGGAATGACATCAGCTTCTGGGATGGTTCCCCCCTATTCCCACTCTCCAGTCTCCTATGAGTTCTTCATACACCCTCCCCCCCTCCCCATTCCCCTCCCTACGCCTCCAAGTATCCTAGGGAGCCATCCCCCTATTACTCTGAGAGTCATTCAATTTGAAGTATTGTTAGGTTATCCGTCTACCCTAATGCTTCCCCATATATTCTAGCATCCACAGATGAGAGATACCATTCGGCCCTTGAGTCTCTGGGATTGAGATACTTCATTGAGCATAATTTTTTCCATCTCCATCCATTTGATATCAAAAGCCATAATATCGTCTTCTCTAATGGCTGAGTAGTATTCCATTGTGTATATGTACCAAAGTTTTTGTAGCCACTCCTTGAGTGAGGGGCATCTGGGTTGGTTCCATAATCTAGCTATAGTAAATTGAGCTGCTATAAACATTGATGAAGCCACATCACTATAACACGCTGATTCTAACTCTTTTGGGAAAATACCCAGGAGTGGGATAGCTGGGTCGTAAGGTGGTTCCATCCTTAATTTTTTGAGGATTCTCCACATTGCTTTCCATAGTGGCTGAACCAGTTTGTAGTCCCACCAGCAGCGTAACAGTGTTCCTCTTCTCCCACAGCCCCTCCAGCATCTGTCATTGTTTGTATTCTTCAATCTCCATATGTTTCTAACTTTATTCCATTATGCTCTAACAAGATACAAGGAATTATATTAATTTTTTTGTTGTTTTTGTAAGATTTGGTTTGGGACCTAGGATATGGTCTATTTTGGATAAGTTTCCATGAGCCACTGAGAAGAAAGTGTATTTAGCTATTATTGGATTAAATATTTTATAGATGTCTGTTAAGTACATTTGATTTATAATATTTTTTCAGGCCTAAATGGTCCTTATTGAGTTTATGTCTGGATGACCAGTCTAATGGTGAGAGAGGTGAGTTGAAAACAACCAGTATTGTTGCTCTGGGTTCTATCTGAAGCTTCCATTTGAGTAGTATTTTTTTTTTTATGTAATCAGTTCCACCCATATTTGTTGCATAAATGTTTTTTGGTATTATATCTTGTTGGATTTTCCATTTATCAGTGTGGTGTGACCTTCTTTGGCTCTTCTGAGTTATTTTGATTTGAAGTCTGCTATGTTAGATACAAGAGTAGCTACTTCTGCTTATTTTTGAGCTCTGTTCACCTGGTATATCAATTTCCACCATTTCACTTTCAGTGCGTGGCAGTTTTTTCCTGTAAGTTGAGTCTCTTGCAAACTTCATATGGTTGGGTCTCATTTTTTAATCCATTCTGCCAGCCTTTACCATTTAGTTGCAGATTTGAGACCATTTACTTTCAATGTTATTATAGAGATGTTTATTAATTCCTGCCACTTTATTTATTGATAATGTCTAATTTGTTCTTGTTTCATATTTGTTTAGCCACTCTTCAAATGAGATTTGTTGTTTTGTGAACCCTGGTTCTTGTTTTTCATTTCTTCTGTGTGGAGTACTTACTGAAGAAATTTCTGTAGTGCTGGCTTAGTAGTCATAGATTATTTTAGTTTCTGCTTATCTAGAAGGTTTTTATTTTCTACTTAATTTCAAATGATTGCTTTGCTAAAGACAGCAATTTGGTGTACAGTTACTTTCTCTTTGGACTTGAAACACATCATTTTATTCCCCCCTGGTTTTAAGTGTTTGTGCTGAGCTGGGCATGGTGGTGCTTGCCTGTAATCCCAGTGACTCAGGAGGCCAAGACAGGAGAATTGCAAGATTAAGAATGGGCTCAGCAATTTAGAGAGGTCCTAAGCAACTTAGTGAGACCCTGTCTTAAAAATAAAAGTACAAAAGACTGAGAATATGGCTCAGTGGTTACATGTCTCTGGATTCAATGTCTAGTACTAAATAAATTAAATAATTAATTAATTAAATTAAAATTAAAGGGTTTGTGTGTAGAGAAATTGGAAGTGGTTTTAATTGGCATGCCTCTAAATGTGAAATGACATTTTTCTCTTGAGGCTTTTTTTTTATTTTTAAGAGAAAGGGACAGCGAGATAGAGAAAGAGAGAGAGACAGTATCACCTTTATTTAGTTTTTCATATGGTTTTTTTGCTGACACTTGGTTGTGTACATGGTGCACAAGGTTTGAATCCGCATCCTCGCGCATGCCAGGAAAGTCCTGTAACTGCTGAGCCACTGCTCCAGACCTTCTCTTGAGGCTTTAAAATTATTGTCCTTATTCTGTATGTTAGACATTTTAATATAATGTGTCATGGAGGAGAGATTCCTATTGATCTTATGTATTTTGGATTTGGAATATTTCCTATATCTGAACATTCTTTTCATTCTCAGAGTTTGGAAATTTTTCTATTATTGTTCCCTGAAGAGTTTCCATTCTGTTAACCTGCCTCTCACGATCCCTCCCAAGTCCAATGATTTTTAAGTTGTTCTCTTAATGGTGTCCTCAAATTCTTGTATGTTCTGATTATGGCTATTTATTTTCTTTCCTTTAATACTGTCTGAATGCTCAATGCTGGCCACATTGTGTTCCAGCTCTGGGGTTCTGTCTTCAGCATGATCTACACTATTAAGAGACTTTCAAGAGAACATTTTGTTTGATTTATTATATCTTTCATTTCCAAGATTTCTGTTTGGTTCTTTTTCAATATCTCTGTCTACTTATTGAATTTCTCATCCATGCCCTGTACTGATTTCCTTAATTCATTCAGTTGTTTTTCTGTGTTCTCTTGGAATTCATTGATACTTTTTATTATCATTTCTTTTAAATTTATCTAGTATTTCATTCACTTCAAGATTGCGGGGGTTCAATTGCTGGTGAAATATGAACTTTAGGAGGTGTTGTGTTACCTTGTTTTCTCATATTTATTGTATTCTTATGTAGAGTTTTTTTGTGTCTGTTGGAATGGATGTTTTTTCCACACCTATGTATGTACCTTTTTAAGGTACTGCCTTCACTTGCCAAAATGTCCTAGAGTGATATAGATAGAAGCCCTTCACAGGTATGGCATCCACAGTCTTTGTTTTAATTCTCTTTGTTTTGGCTGCAGCAGTGGATATCCACAAGTGCAACCTGAGTGCACACTCCTAGCCATTTCTCCTTGAGACCTGTTGTTAGTTTGCATTTTGTGTCTTCTGTTCTTTGTATTAAAATATACCTGAAATTTAAATGTCATTAATTTGTGTTGGAGCAAGGTGTGATGTCTTTTGATTGAATTTAGTTCAGGAAAAGGATCTCTACCCTGTGAACTTGTGGTGTCCCTGTGGGTTCCCAGCAATTCATAACATAATGAGAAACAAACAATAGCAACAACCAATGCAAACAATATACAGCATTAAAATAAAAACCTGTTTCCTACCATAACATCTACAGTGTTAACTGCTACAAAAACAGGAATGGTGGGGTCATCAACTGCCAACAGCAAAAATAATAAGTTACTGTGAAGTAGATCCAGTGTTAAAGCAAACAATAGGCATCAACTATTCTATGCACATCAATAATATTTACAGGAACATGAATGGTGGGGGCAGCAGTTATATAAACCAATTCTTCCTAAAAGATGGTAAGATTATAGTTAATTAAGAGAAAATACAACATGATAGGAAGGTAGAAGAGACTTTAAAATTTCAAAAAGTGAACCGAGAATGCAGAAGATATATAGTATGTGACATTTATAAGGAAGGTGGAGAAAAAACAGGAAAAACAATGTAAAGGGTGAAAGAGAGAAAAAGATAATTTAGCTGTTAGCAAGAGAAAAGGGAAGAAATTGAAACAAAAGAAATGACCAAATGAAAACAACAAAAAGTCTGAAATAAGTCAATCCAAAATTCTAAAGCTCAAAAGGTAAGGCAAGGAGAAATAACTATATTTTTTAAAATGTGTGTGTGTGTGTGTGTGTCTGTGTGTGTATCCATGAATGTTTCAATATAATAAGCATACCAAAACTCAAAAAAAGAAAAAAATTATTCTTAATGAAAAATGAAGAGATTGTCTCCATCGAGGTGTTCAAGTGGTCATTGCTTATGCCCAAATGTTCTTAGTTTCTTGTGTTATGTACTGAGAGAAAGACAGGGCTGGGGGCTGTTTACCCCTTCTTCTTCTGTTAGTCTCTGAGCTGCCAACTGGAGTGACCTAGGATTGAGGCTGGTTGAAATAGCTCTCAACTTTCTTTCTCACAGTATGAAGTAGGATGGAGTGCAATGTACTGACACTTGGAATTTTGTTTGCACAGACCAGATAGATGCACTCCCAGGTAAGGCTGCTACAGAGTTCTGTAGGTGGAGTTTTGGCAGGTGGCCTTAGGTGGTGAATGTGGAGATTGACTCAACACATCGCTAAATCCTGGCAGATGCTGATCTCTGCTGGGAGTCTGGATTTCAGCAGCATCCCAAGAATTCTATTCATGGGGCAGGTGAGCCAATCCTTCACCCCCTCCGCTACCCATGAACACAGTCTTTCCAGGTGTGCCAGGCTTAGTCACAGAGTGTACACACACTCACCTCTTCAGCGTCTTGCACCACTTCAGCTGGTCACATGAGCCACAGGATTGAAAGTGGGAAGTGAGTTGGGTTCCCATTCATTTTCTGACTTGACTTCCCCTGGGTACAGTGTCACCCACATTCTGCTAGGTACACCCTAGGCCACAGGAGAGGCATTTGCCTGAAGGTGTAGCAGTGTTTGCTGTGACCTCCTGACTGCACAGCAGCAGCTGCCTTCAGATGGTCTCAAGATGATTCCGCATCAGCTTTCCAAGGCCAATTGAGAAACACAGCACATTTCAAACAGTGGTTCATGGTGTAGCCTCTAGGTCAGCTTAGTTCAGGCTTTCCTGTACCAACTCTGTTTCTCTCTGTGTTCTCCCTCCCTCTGTACTGAGCCCGAGACTCTACAGCTGCCTTGTTTGTTGCAACCAGCACAGCTCCATTGTAGTCTTTCTTCTTGGCTCAATGCATCCACGTTTCTAAGTCTCTAAGGCCCTCTGGCTGTCCAATATGGAATTTTCGTGAAATTCCTCTTTCATCCAACTTGCTGAGGAGCAATCGTCCCACTGCTTGAATCCCAAACCGCAGTCCATCTTGGAGTCGCCATCTTGAATGTTCCTGTTGTGCACTCTCTTTATTGATTCCCTTCTCCTTTCAAGTTAAGGGTCTGAGTTCTCTGGTGTTTGAGTCATTCATACTCATTGAAAACACATTCATTGTGAATTTAAGTGTTTATTGAGACAAATAATTTTCTACAAACTGTGGTTTTGGCAGTAAATGAACTAAAACAAGCAAGAATTAAAACCCACTTATCACAGATGCTATTTGTACTCAGGGGAGCTAGAAAATAAGCAGATATGCCTGAGGGTAACAGGTGCTATGGGGAATATGAAGGAGAGTGAGGAGGGCCTAAATTTACATGGAGCCCTCAAGAGACAGGAAGACTGATAGTTAAGTGGACATCAGGACAAAAAATTTACAGAAAGAATCTCTGACAATGTCTAGAGGAAGAAGCATTGAAGCAGAGGAAAGAGAAATATAAAACCCCTGAGGTAGAAACATACATACCAGAGTTTTTTACAATAAGTCCAGAGAGAGCAAGATGGCCAGAGCAGAGTGAGGTGGGTAGAGAAACAGACGATATCAGAATGGTACTAGGAAAGCCAGATTGTGCATGATGCTGGCTTTTATTCTAAGTGAGATGGAAAGATAACCAAAAAGTTGTAAGCAGAAGTGGGACATGTTCAAGCACATTTTAAATGGACAGCTCTGGCTTCATGGTTAAGAAAATATTATAGGGAGGAAGAATGGAGGCAGAGATGCCAATGAGGAAGGTGCTGCATTAATTCAAGGAGGAGGAGATGGTGGTCTCTTGGAACAGTGGAAGTGCTCTACAGTTGAGTAATTATCAATTTTAAACAGAATAGCTTTATTTTGAAATAAAAAATGGAATTCAATTTTCATTCCTCAGTTCAATGCTTATTTAGCATTTTCAATGTGCAGCACACTACGGAGTTAGTTTTGGTTTTGATTGTGTGTTTGTTTTTGGGTTAGAAACAGAAGGTAAAGTCATCTACTTCAGAGTAGACAGTTGTCCTTGATCCAAAAAGAGCAGGAATGTGTTAGTCAGCTTTCTGTTACTGTAATAAGTACCTGAAATCAACTGTCAGAGAGACAAGGTTTGTTTTGGCTTACAGTTTGGGATGAGTCAGTCCATGATTGGGCAACCACTTTGTTTTGGGCCTGTGATGAGGCCTGTATCATCGTGGGGCATGTGTGAGAGCAAATCTGTTCACTTCACGGTTGGGACACTAGCAGGAGAAAGAAGAATAGGCCAGAGTCCCACAACCCCTAGGACATAAGATTTTGCAATAGGCCCCTATTAAAGGTGCTGATAATTACCAATAGTGCCAAGTTGAAGACTAACACATGGGTCTTTGGTGGACATCAAATCAAAATTGTAGCATGAAACAAATCTGTAATGGAAAAAGATGTTGCAGAGACAATGAGCACCACAGGAAACTGTGGGGCACCTTGGTAGTCCTAATGTAGGATTCGGTCTACAGTTAAGTGATTTTTTTGGAGAGATGTTAAACAAGTGGGTCTTTGCTCTGGATTGGACAGGAGGTTGTCAGGAAGTGGAAGTAATTCTGTGATTGGTTACTTGCTTTAGTCAGCTTTTTCATTGCTGTGATGAAAGGACCTGACAAGGACAACTTTAGGAGGAAGTGTTTATATGGGGCTCGTAGTTTCAGAGGCCTTAACCCTAGATGGCCAGCTCCATTCCTCTAGGCTCAAGGTGAAGCTGAACATCATGGTGGAAGGCGTGAGTCCAGGGAGCAAAGAGAGAGACTCCATGCCAGATACAAAATATGTAACCAGAGACCTGTTCCCAATGATCCACCACCTCCAGTCACACCCAACTCTCTCTCAGTTATCACTCAGTTAATCCCTATCAGAGGATCAATTCACTGATTGAGTCAAAGTTTTTAATCATTTCATCCCAGCCTTCACAATGTCTCACATGTTGAGGTTTTTTGTTTGGTTGTTTGTTTGTTTGTTTGTTTGTTTTTTGGAGAGGGACAGTGAGAGAGAGCAAGAGAGAATCAATTTTATTTTGTTTTTCATGTGGCCTTTGTTGTTCTAACACTTTGTTGTATAAATGTTGCTGGGTCTTAAACCCACATCCTCACACATGCCAGGCAAGTACAGTAACCACTCAGCCATGGCTTCCAGCCCCTCATACATTGACCTTTTGAGGTTCTCTTTTCATTCAAAATATAACATTCCACTCCTTTCCCCCCAAATCTCATGACAATCACACAATGCAAAATACATTTAGTCTGTTTCCAAGAGTCCCCATAGTCTCAGCGTTTCCAAGATTACCCAAAAGTTCAAGTCCAAAGTCTCCTCTGAGACTCAAGCCAAACTTGTATCGTGAGCGTCTGTAAAAGTCAAAGCAAGTCACATATGTCCAATATATACAGGCACACAGTAAATATGTCCATTCAGAAAAATTCAGGTGTAGAAGGAAGGGATGCAGGCAAAGCAGGACCAGAGTCCAGCTGGGTAAGCCAGTCCCGTGGTTCCATGTCCAGCACCGGGAGCACGCAGCTTCGTGATGTTTCTCCAAAGGCTTGTGTAGCTGATACCAGGTGGACTCCCACTCCTTCAAGCTTCCACAGTGGACTCTGCCCAGGGATTCTGCAGGGGGTTTCCAGGCCTTCAGTCCAGAATGGGATAGCATCGTTGATCCCTTTGTTCTGAGGCTTCCGCATCCTGGACTGCACCGCTACTGGTTTCTCCAGCTCTCCAGCCTGCAAGCTCCATTGTGGGACCATCCAGCTTCTGGTTGTGTAAGCCAATCTAATAAATCCCTTTAAAAAAGAGAGAGAGAGGGACAGTGAGAGAGAGAGAGAAGCAACTTTTATTTAGTTTTTCATGTGGCCTTTGTTACTCTGAGACTTCGTTGTGAATGTGGTGCTGGGGTTTGAACTCCCATCCTCATGAATGCAGGGCAAGCGCTGTAACCGCGAGCCACTGCTCTAGCCCCAATAAATCCCTTCTTATACATATATCCTGTTGATTCTGTGTCTCTAGAGAACTCTGACTATAGTTATCCTAATAAATTTTATCTTTATAAAAGATATAGACTTTGCCTACCATCATGCAACCTGTGAGAATAAACTAAGTGGAAAAATATAATCAGCTAATTTATCACACTTTATTGCTTTTAATTTTATTAGTATCAAAACTATACAGGGGATTGATAGTGGGCAGGCTTTGATGTAAGTAAATTGTACCTCAGCGTGGGCATAAACATTAAATCTTTGTACTCAAAGCAAAATAAATCTTGTGAACAAAAATCCTAAGAAATCAATGTATAAATTTAGCATGTACTTATTTAATAAGAACCTCATTTAATTAATGCAATGAAAGAAAAATAGAAGTATAGTAGCCAGGTATTTTAAGCATTGGCATGTTTCTGCCCTACCTCCTAAGCTTTAATTGAGGATAGCCCCTCAGGTTACCAGCTCTACTTCTCAGACTTTATTACAAAGGAACACCTTTCTGCTGGTAGAAAATGCCCCAGGTTTATTACATGAAATAAAAAAAAGTGGAATACACTCAGACCTAACATTATTTGACGATATATTATTGTGCATTAAGACTGGATTTTACCTTTTTCACTTTTTATGTTGATTTTCTTAGATATTTTCATTCTTCTCAGTGCCCCTTCTACTTTGTGGTCATACCATTTTCATAACTTAGTTTTCATTTCTGAGTTGACTTTTGTTTTAGTTCGGCTGTGTTTCATTTCCTGTTTTTTTATATCCATTTCTACTGGAGATCTGATGAATTTCTGGCTAGGTTGTGGTATGTGCGTGTGTGTGTGGGAGATGTGGTTCTGGGGATTGAACGGAGGGTCTTGTGCATACCAGACGTGCACTCCAGCCCTCACCTGCATCCCAGCAACACCTGTGTGCTTACCCAGGGGAACAAGCTGGCTCAATTTTCATGCACATGACTGAGTCTATCTTTCAACTCTTATTGATATTTAGTTCATCCATTTGTCCAGCAGACTATGGACTTCTTTCTGAGAGGCTATTTTAGAAGAATTTTTCTTCAATTCCAAAGTCTAGTATTTATATTTATCGTAAAACAGAAGGCAATGACCTATGATGACCAACACAATCATGGGTTAGACGAAGCCTCCGTCACTAAGGATAATTCACTTCTGTTTAATTCTATTTAATATCTTTATGTACCTTACTGAAAGCAGCGAATATATCCAGCATATGCGTGAAACCATTAAAGCCAATTTATATAATGGAGTCAGCTTTGAAAATGTAACTGCTGCTGAAAACATTGTACAGTTGATGGGATGTTAAAATGTTAAGATGTAATCACACGCGTCTCATAATTCTGCTTTAGTTTCACACTGTTGGTACTTTCGCCTAGAATTAAATAATCAATTAGAAGGAGGATTCACTTTGAACACTTTCTCTTTTACCGAGAGGTTCAAATTATTTTCTTTATTGTAGCCTCCATCTTGTTATAGGTGAAGATAACAATAGCGCCGCACCCTCAGGACAATTCCAAGTAAGCACAACCATTCCCACCTGTATTTTCTTTTAACTCCTAAGTTTTTTAGACCCTCTCACAGCTGAAGTTTTCCAGAGCAGTACATACTTGTTGTCATTGGATTATTCCTCTTACCCTTGGCTGATATAAGATAATGGTGCTAAGTTCTCAAATGACATCCAAGTCACCAGATCAGAGTGGCCCCCATGGCCATCCACCACTTCATCTCTGCACCTGGGACAGTTTCTGCCAAGGTCTCTTTTGTCTTGCACTCAATTAATTCCCTTGACTTTTCTATCACGTATAATTCCAGCTTTATTTCTCCAATGTGTTTTATTCCCTCTCTTATATCTATGGCCTCTTGTAGTTTTATTTCCCTCCTTTCCCCCAACCCACAACTGAACATTAAAAGCAACTTGTCCAAACCCCATTCTTCATTCTTCTTCCCTGACTCTCACATATGTAAACCCTGCTCATCCTTCAGAATTCACTCAAACTCACTTCCTTTTTTCCTGGACCTTCGAACCGCTTTTCACATTTTTCTTTAAAAAATATTTTCATCTGTCCAAAAGTAGTCCATTTGTTCATAGTGCCCTGGTGCTTTGATCAATGAGTCATGAATCCTGGAAGACAGTCTGCGCTATCACTAAGTCTCAGTCATTATGCAGTCAACTCTGCATAAATGGATGCAGAGTTGTATAGAAATTTAGAGTACAATAGGATCAACAATGCAACATTCTCTTTTTTTAAAGAAGGAGGGATGGTGAGAGAGCAAGAGAGACAGAGAGAGAATTTTTATTTAGTTTTTCATGTGACTTTCATTGCTCCAAGACTTTGCTGTGTACATGGTACTGGGGTTTGAACTCATATACTCGCCCATGCTGGGCAAGCACCATAACCGCCAAGCCACTGCTCCAGCCCCCATAATGCAACATTCTTGCCCAATTTCAAATTGAACTTCTTTTCCTACAGATTAAGAGAACACATGAATGCACTGTTTTCCTATTAAATATTATTAATATACTTTAAGACACTAAAGATCACAAAATAAATTTAGAAATTCATTTGAGAAATGAAATGAGAAATGAAAAACAGGAGTAGAATATGTTGTAGATTTCATCTCAAATTTCTGACTTCTGAGTAAAAATTTGTAGGTTTCTTCAATGAGACAGTTTATTGAAAGTAAAGATTTTGTCCACAGAACCCTTTTTTATCTGATATTTTATTTATTCTTCTGTCTGACTCATCCCTTTAAATAACTCAGCTGTTTGAGAATAATTAAACAGTTAAGACGCTTAAGATAATAATTGAATCTATTAAAAGAACATTTGATCTCAATTTCTTCTTCAGGTTGAGAACACATATTTTCATAAAAACAACAATAGATTTGTTTAGCTGTATTTCACTTTCTGGCTTTCAAAGGCTTTAGAATATTAACCTTTGAAGTCACTGTCCTGAAATTAAGCATTCACAAAATTCTCATACTAATAATTTTCAAAAGATCTCAAATACCAAAGCGAACAATTATTTCCAAATTACATGAAAGCATTATCCGTATGAATGGAGTTTAGCTGAATTCTGCTGCAGCGAGGGAATAATACTCTATTCAAGGAGATCAGGGCCTCCTGCTGAGGAAAGGGGTGGTGGGTGGAGCAGTCTGCTCCCCTGCTGGCCACAGGCATGGAACCCAGACGCACCACACTCTCTCTAAAGCCTCTGAGAGAACAGCAGTTAACTGTGATGGTAGTGGAGCTCTGTGCGGATGGTGACCTTGACTTTCCCACTCCAAGCCTTCGATACCTGGCTGGATTATCATGAGACATCGGAAACTTGCACTTGCCTGGATAGCCTACAAAAAGAAAAGAAAAAAGCAGCCCTCTGGAAATAGCACTGAGAGGGCCGAGAGCTTGGACACTGCCTGAGTTGTGCCCTCTCGCTGTCCAGGCAGTCGGTCCTACTTGCCTCCAGCTGCCTCCGCTGCTGTCCCCTTGCAGCTCAGTGACACTCATGTCACCCCCAGGGGCTACTGATACATAGCAGGACACTAAGGAGAGTCACTCTGCCTAAAACTAAGA